>BGPR01003080.1:37056-83346 GCA_013235015.1 Araneus ventricosus | reverse complement strand
CTCGCTTCAGAGAAGTCCAGTGCTCGGTACTCGGTTGCTTCGGGGGAACACCTTGAATCCATATCATGCAACCCCGATATCCCATTTTCTTCTAATAAGTTCAGCTATGTTTATGAAAGTAATTTTTTTGGTTGTAGAGTTAAACAATGCAATGATTCTAGATGCAAAACTGGCCCCCTCTTTGACAAAAGTCTCATCTCGTCTGATAACACTGTTAAATATAGATGCAAGAGTTTTAATGTAATTTACTATGTAAAATGTGGCATTTGCGAAAAGGGTTACGTAGGATAGATCATATTGCTTATTTTCATTCATCGAAAATGTCTACTAGTCAGCAAAAAAAAAAAGAAATTAGTATCAACAAGATGAGAACAAATTATATGGAAATGCTTCAAGCATTTGCATCAATAAAGACAAAAAGTAACATAAGTAAACAGTAAACAGAATTAAATGTAAATGTAATCAATGAAACAGAATCAGAAGAGCCAGGAATCGTGTTCCTCATAAATAAATGTATCTAACGCGAAAATTATAAACAATAAAAAGTTATGCCGTTACGTTAAATGAAGAGAATACAAAAATCAACCATTGATCGTGTATTTTGACACTTTCCTCAGATAGATAAATTTAATTCTGTATTTAGAAACCTTATGAAATACCTGTGAATTTCAGTGTAATTAGATTATTCAATTAGTCGCAATGCGCGGATAGATCTTCTGCGCATCTCGTTTGTGGACCCTTCCTTACCAATTGAGTACAAAAAGACACGTTGCGGACATTTACTAACTATTTTCAGAATTAATGTCCATTAGGTGTCTTTTTGTACTAAATCGCTGATGTTCTACAACTTTATGATTGACTTTTATTCTCTATATCCTTCCGTTTTCGCGATAGGAATGCTAATGACGCAGTTTGCCGCCAAATGACCCCGGCTTTACTCTACTTAGGCACCACTTTCATGACTAGAGCTGAAATCGGTCTAAAATTAGGGGCTGCTAGGAACTTTAATAGGCACCCTGTATGAAAACATAAAACACACCAAAAAGTTATGCAGAATGAATAGATAAGATTATCGCGAAAATAAAATACATAAAAGGGAAAAAAATATTAATAGATGCTTGAAATTGATTTTTTTGACCACATATACTAACTGTACTTCACTAACAAATATACAGAAGAATCTTTTAGCAACAACCGCTTATTTGAGTATGTGTTTATCAAATTTTATTTAAAAATCAACAGTACAGATAATTTCTTGTTATATAAATTTAAAAAACTTTTCTACGAGTTTTCTGTACATATCTGATGTTTCTTTGGTTATAAACAGTTTGTTTATCCTCTAATATTGTAAAGAATGAGTGTTTACAATGTTTAATTACTTATTTAGTGTTTTAATGTTTTGAAATTCAGAGGATACAAGTTATAAATTCATATAACTTATTTAATGGTTTTAGCAATTCCAAGTTTTATTCTTTGTCTGATATTCATTTTGTGTCAGGTGTGAGAATTTTTTAAATAAAGAATAAAAAACAATCGACAATAATTAAAACTGCATGTTACAGACACAATCTTTCTCAAATATAAGTGAATTGGCTAAACTTTTAAATATATTGTTAAGCATTAGTCAAATAGTTCGAAGCATGCTTGCAACTGTTACTAGTCAACAAAACACATAAACATCCCTGCCTAATTACATAAAAAATTAAAATGTTCTAACTGCTATATGAAAATTAAGGTTTACTAAAAGCACCTCAATCATTAACAAGATTTTCGTTTCAGCAGTTTCCTAGATCGAAGAATTTTATTATGTTAATTTAAATTTACTTGAAATACAAAATAAATTAATTAGATTCCATATGTCATGTATTCCATTGTATACTTTTGATACATCATAATCATTAAAATATTTTATGAATCTCTTAAACAATTAAAAGGTGCAAGACCGAAATGAAAATTCTCTTATTATCTTTTCTAATAGCTTTATTTCTTCCACAGTTCTTACATTGTCTTTTACGTGAAAAGTCCTGAAGTCACAGTGTTAAGGCATGTTCCTCTCTACGGTGTAAGTACTGATCTAATTTGCATTTTCATTTCCATTTGCTTTAGAGTGAAGATACAAAAAGCGAGCAATTTCAATTGATTAAAAATAAGACAGTAACGGTTTTTTTAATCAAACCAAGATAGATTTATATTCATTCTACCGAAATGATTCCTCTGAATCTATTGCACATCGTAACAAATGTTGTCCCAAAACACTTTTTGTTGGACTAAAAAAAAATTATAGGTGATCCGAAACTCTAGTGAACCTCTCCTCCGAATCGTAGCATAACAATGTTCTACACTTGTTTCGTCTATCCTGCCTTCATCTCGCTTGATTGCATCAGCCGTCGCATTCTGGGCTTAATGATTTTTACGTCAAAAGTTGTTTTTGAACTATTGAAAAAATTTCACGGAAATCATTTTTGTATTACTGAAAAGTTATTTTTTTATTAATTTTAAAGTGTAAAAATTTTTCTGTATTTCTTGATGAACGTGCTTGATTTTAGATAATAAAAATATTATTTCCTACTTTTTACCACACTAATAATAGCGCGTTGAAAAACAATTTATTTTCTATGTTTCGGCCTTTAAAATATTTAATAATTTAGGATTATAAATATTATTTATTAATATTTCTCAAATTGACTACCAAATGATATGTTAAATATAATTTATAAATTTATATGTTAGTTGATAATCACAATTTTAAAATCATTATACAATTTGTAATTGTCATCCTTAATTGATGGTGCAAAATTTCAGAATACCGCTGCATCAGGAAGCGAGTGAGAACACGATTACAAACCGCCATCTCCTATGACGTGAAACAAGTCACGTTAAGTAAATAAATTCAATTAAAAACAGTATCTCTCTCTCTCTCTCTATATATATATATATATGGCAATTCGTCATTTCATGAAGAAGAGTGAAAACTTTTATATGATCTTTTTTTCATTCGGAAATCTCTTTAATTCAGCGGTTGAATTATTTCTATTATGTCTGTTACAATTAGTATCCGGATCCACCCAAGGAAGAAAGAGAGCAAAAGACGCTCTCCCGGAAGCAGAAAAGTGAGAATGCCGCTTAAACGGAAATTGTTATCAAGACCAATTCTCTGATTCAGAATTCTAAATTCTAATAGTATTTCGTTGAAGGACGAACCAGAAAATACTATTAAATAGTTAAAAGCAATTTATATCAAGAAAGATGACTAAATTAAAATGTTTAGCATCTCGGCGAGAAGAAATAATCATTACAAGATTTATCGCATTTGTCGTGTCATGATTATTTCTTGGGCATTTTTTTTTGTCAACAGAGATTGTTTTAAAACTTTGCATTTTAAGGGTTTGTATCTTTAGGATATTTTACGATCCAGTATCCATATGATGGAATCATTGTAATTGATTTGTAATTGTATTTATAAATTTAAATTTCCGGGAGTCTGAATCGTTGGCTTATACTTTTTAATAGACTGTGTTGGAATGGACAAAAAATAAAATGTGTTATCGTATCTTTCGAAGGGTTCTTCTGGACAACAGTAGTCTGCTAAAAGAGTTTCGGCTTCAAAATCGGAATAATGAGTGTTTGAGTCTCAGATCAATTTTTCTTTATGAATTGTGGAATTTAGGCAAGATAAATCATGACTTTAAGATGGAAAGCCCTCGTCCAATGTGTGATGTTGCAATTTGAAAATCAGAAATCTATCAGAGGTATTGTCTTCGTTGCAAACTCAATGATAGCCGCCGAGGCGAGTGACGAAGGCTTTTACCGGTTATAACGCATGCGATCTGTGCTTTAAGCTAATAAAAGAGAGCAAAAAAGGGACAGTTAGATGCGAAGTTTACAGTCAGGATCCTCCCACTTTGGCTTCATATTCTCCATGAAGTGCATAGAATAATGATTTATTTAATCTTTCATGTTTCTTTTATTTGCGCAGAGCAGCGAAATCTTCAGTCACGTGGGCGGACTTCTGGGCTGCTGGCTCGGAATCTCCGTGTTCACTTTAACCGACATCATAGAGAAGGGTTTCCCGAAGGTCGCCAGATGGAAGAAGAGATTCAGAAGGAGGAAGAAGAGAGCACCGACTTCTGAAATTCATCAGGATTGAACAATTTATTTGGTGCTTCAAGTTCACAACTTATAAATCACACTCAATCTAAATTAGTCCTGTCAAGGTTCCGCATTTGCTAACCGAGTCGCACATCAACTTCGTCTACAATGCTAATGCGAAAACATTCAGTTTGGTATTTCTATGATGTATCGCAATACAGTAAGGTACTAATCAATTAATAGTCAGAAGAGTTCTAATGTATTGAGATAAAAAGAATTCCATTTTATTTCCAAAAACTCGTGCTCTTAAGAACAGATTAATATCGCGAACTAATTCATGCTTCTTCGTGATCCGCCAATCAACGTGCCCACTCACTGGCTTAAAATATTGAAATTTGAAGCTTCGTAAATCGATCCGTTTTAGTCGCAGAAGAGTTGAATTTCTTTTAGTTAATATGTTATTCGGTCAGTATCATTTCAATAAATTTGCCTAATAGGACCAGAGGACTGTAAAAAAAATTAAAATTCGAAATTTTGTAAACAGTAGATTTATTCACTGTAACAACATAAAAAATAGTTTTTTATTTCATTTAAAGCAGTTTTACATCTAAAAGCATATCTAAAGGTTTAGAAATTAACTGTGGACACCCTATATACATTTTTTTCATTGATTCGATGGGTTCTCCTTTTAGCATAAATTTTCGCACAAATGCTTCAAATTTATTTCTTTGGAATGTATATTCTCAAACCGCAGGAAATATTTTTAACATATTTTTAAGAATTATACTAATGTAGATCATCATATTCTAATAATTGAATGCTATATTTTACTGAAATTCATGGATTAAATCTTACTCTAAAAAGAATGAGCAATATTTTAAATTACCTCAGAAAACGATGGGTTCATTTATGGTTTTAAAAAAGACGTTCTTTCATTGAAAAGTCAGCTCTTCTATTGAGAAGGATAGAAATGGAAAAAATGTTTAATAAGAAAAGGTTTACAGAAGGTCCCTAACTGATTTGTCGTTAATGTAATTAATCTTGATCAGAAATCACTAAATGAAAGAAAGTAAATATTGAAATGAAACCATTACTTTCATCTTTAAATATCTGAACAATTTTCTAGTGAAACATAGTTTTTAAAATATTTTAGAGATATGAAAAAATATTTGGCTATAATTCAAAGAAAAAGGCTACTTAAAAGTTATGAGAATTACGAAATTTCTTTAGCAAAGTTTTTGCATAGGTAAAATCTTGAAATATGCACAGAAAAATAGAAAAAATAATTTTCCTCTCATTTGTTTTAAGATAAAAATTGAATAATTATCCATTTTACTTTCTGTAGATATGATAGTTTTTTAACTCCCTCTCTTGGCTAATGAATTATTTTTACTTATAAAACTGATAATGCGCTGTGTGTTTCTCATAGAATCATAGAGAAAAAGAAAAGTTAACGAACTAATTAATTATTCATTGAATGTTTATTGCATAGATGTTACTTGTAAAGAAATGTCACTTTATTCCATTTTCAGTGCTTTGTATAATAACATTTGTTTTGTATAAAACCATTTGTTTTCTATGACAACATTAATTTTTGGTCAATAAAATTAATTGTGCTTATTATACTGAGTTTATATTCTTTTAATTTTGAATGTTTTGTGGGGCAAGTCTTACGGCACAAACTCTGACAATGGTTGTAAGGAAAGGCGGCTTAGTTGGGTATCAACCACGCAACATCACACATTTATTCTGAATTTGAACGTTTTAGCTCAAAAAATTTTCCTGATTTACACCACTGAAATGTGTCAAAACATAAATGCAGACATTTCGTTTGTACTGTTTTAAAAATTTTTTGAAAATAATCATTCGTTTATATGAGCAAAAAATGATTTATAGATATAAATAGTCACAAGTACCCCAGTCCCCTTATCGAAGGCATGAGTGTATAACTTCGCTTCTCAAATTTAGGAATAGTATTAAAGAGAAAAAGCGATTGGCTGCGAAAATGTTTTATATTTTTGATATGTTAAGCAAAGTTGAGCAACGTTTGAATGTATATGCTCGTGCCTGACAAGAAAAGTATCTTTAAATTCCGAGCATATAGTTAGCAACATTGTAGCATGATAATAGTTTTGGCTTGATAGTATCAAGCGTATCATTTTGTGTTTAAAGATTTTGACAAAACGCAATTTAAAGAAAAATGCCAGTCTGTATTAGCATTAGCTTTATTTTGCTAACAAAAGCGAAACTGACAATTCTGCTTTGGAATTAATGTCTACAGAGGCAATTTTTTTTTATCATAACTCAAACATTGGCAAAAGCAGCGAATGATGAAACAATAAATTTTGTTTTAATTTTAATGCAACAATAAAAAGTATTGTCGCAAATTGTATTGAAAATTAATATCGAAAACTGATTGAAAGAAGACAAAAATTATGCTGTAATGAAATTGGTGTAACTGAAAAGCTAATATTTAAAAATTTTATGATGAATTAAAATACGTTTTTGTGCCTTGATATGTTATTTATTTGATTAAAAATATAATTTAAATTTTGGAAATACTTTCCTGGTGACTACTTACTACCCAAGAACTAACTACGTGAAAAATGTGCTAGTCCAACTGTCTGCCTTGGAGAGCGTTACATTCTATGCATTACGATTTTTATATCTTTATATTTAATGACATAAATTGCGGACACCAACCCCTGTATTCGTGAACGTGCACATTTACTGACAGCAGGGAAGACCACGGCGAGTTTCTACAATATTTTTTATAAGAAAGTATTATCAGTATTTTTTCGAAACTCACTTGAAAACTTATTCTGATTATTGATGACATCTAACGTAACATATTTGTTAGAAAACGATTAGAATACAACAATTCAAAGGTATTAAAAGTTTTGGACGTACGAGGACGAATCTAAAAAAAGTTTAGAGTAATGAAAAATCATGCTTTAGGCTTTTATCTGAATGCAGGACCGATTTGTTTAACCCTGCTTGGCAGAAATCGCGTTCTGTCCATTGAGCCGGTTCTAGGCAACTGTTTTCACATCACTTACCGAAGAGAACCTTGTTCCAGATAAGTGTTCCTTCAATTTCTGAAAAGGAAGTAATCATTGGGCCATCGTGAAGTTATCCGAAACAAACTTTACATCCTGCTCTTAAAACTCAAGAATTGATGCGAAAGTTCATGTGGGAAGTTAGGAGCCACCAATCCCTTCAACTCTGTTTAGGCACTCAATCTGGGTTCCAAACACTTATCTGAAACAAGATTCTCTTTAGAGAGTGATGTAAAAATAATTGGAGATAATTATCTGAAATGACAGGACATGACTTCTGCCAAGCCGGGTTAAAAATGTTTATCCCGAGTTGAGAAAAATGGATAAATAGATTTGGTGATGTTGTGGAAAGGTGATCGGCAAGCCTCTTGCTTCCCTTTTGAATTTTCTGTTTAATGTTAATAACTAATTTTTTATTACCCTTGTTAATAAATAATTTTTATTACCTTTGCTAATAAATATTTTTTTGTTACTTTTGTAAACTTTTTTTGTATTCATCCCCGAATATGTGCATTTTAACAACTTACCTCACAATGGCATTTGTTGTTCCACTAGATGGGGTTAGGTAGTACATGAAATATCTTAAGCAATAAAAAAATAATATATTTACTTTCTTATTATGCTATTATTTTATAATCTCTATAGAATAACAATAGGCTTATATTCTTCTTTTCACCAATTCTCTTAATTTCAGAAGTAATTCCCTGATGGGCTACCATCATAATCATTGTCTAAATTACAGTTTTTTAAATAAACAATTTGGAAAGACAAAAGAATCACTCCGTTTTCTTTAACCAAGTTCAATTTTGGTGTGTCAAAATCAGACTGATGATTGTCCAGAAGAAATTACACAAGCCTCTCTTTGATGATTTACATTCTACATTACATTTTTACATTCATTCTAGTCTACTGGGATATTTATTTGATTTCTCTTATTGCAAACTAGCTGCATTAATTTGTTCCTCTTAAACCGTAAGATACTCTTAAAGGTTCAATATAACAATGCGAATGTAAATGTGTGCGACATAATAGAATATGTGTTTTTGCTTTTTCTTCCATTCATACAGAATAGATAAATGTGAGCGACATTGTGGGTACAAAAGCTGATAAAACCTAATTGCTAACTAGAAGGTTTCAGAAGGAATTCGAAGTTGGGTTGAATTTCACAGAAATATCAGATGACCTCTGATTGCAAAAATTAAAGAAAGCATTTATTCTTTGTTAAAGTCGAACAATACGATAGAATGTGCATACGATAGATTTCTTTACAAATGCAAATCAATTTTAAAAATGAATCAGTGCCTTACATAATTATTCTAAAGTTTCAAAATGAACGACATTTTTAGTCTCGCCGTTTGGAGCATTTATGTAAAGATTCCTTGGAGTTCTCACTTTAGAACTTACAAAATATAATTGGCCGTCGGAGAAACATTGGTTTTTAGGTTGATACTGGCATCTTCAAGAGATTTACCTTGAGTTTTATTTATTGTTATTGCAAAAGCAGGACAAACTGGAAAATGAAGGCGTTTAAATTCAAACGATGATAAGAGAAATGCGGGAATGAAAACACTCTCTCCTTTGTTATTGCCTATAAGAATATTTGCTTGAATTACGTTGGCGAAAAGCTTGCTGGAACAAGTCTTGTCCCATTGCATAATTTGTGTTATCTAAATTCCTGAGTAACATGATGGACGAACCAACTCTATGATTCAATATGCGTGGTGGCATTAAAGGTGGATTCAAAGAATTCAAAAATTCTGCTTTGTAATTGAAAGATGTTCTGTATTATGCAAGATGCATATATATATAGTTATGAAAGATTGATTGGTGCTAAAAGACGAATACTAATGAAATACAATCTGCTTCCACTTAGGTAATTATCTACCTTTATTAGTAAAAGAACCTTGACCTATAGTGGTAGTAAATTGCAGAAACAAAAGTACATTGCAATTTTGATAGTAATTGAAAGAAACAAAAGATTAGATTTCTGGATTAAAATATTTTTATTAACAATTTTTATTTATAAATCTACTGCCAACTATAAATTAAGAATATACTAACATATTGAAATAATAGATTATTCTGATGCAAACAACCAATAACCAATACATAAAAACCAAACAAAAATACACATGAATACAAAAACAAGTAAAAATAATGTAATGCTGCAGCTTTTTAAAATTTTATAAGATAAAAATAAAGTTAGTGAGCTCACTGTTGCAACTATTATTCGACGTAGCATCTCTGGGTAAGATTTTGCTTAACGAAAAAATATTTTACCGCTGCCACGCAGAACCAGTTTTTCTTGGCGTGACAAGAAGTAAAAATTCGAAAAGGTTGGTGAGATTGCAGATTTATTACTTCAAAACAGATGATGAACTGGTTAACTCAATTTCACGAAGATTTTGAATCAATGGTTACCGTAAAGTTACTTCTTTTTTTCACACTTCATTGCAATAGCTCTCCGGCGTATTGATGAGGCCCATGACAAAGAAACCGAAGTTCACGCAACACATTAGCAGCTCGTCACTTTTGAAGAAACATTACATCAGCAGCACGTCACTCTTGAAGAAAAATTTTAGACGTTGTTTCCGCTCACCATCTTTTGTAGAAAAATCAGCACATCATTTCACATGATATATTACTGCCCGTCTGCACGCTGAGAGGACGAAAACCGAAAGAAGAAATCCAAACGACTCGAACCTCCAGGGTGCGACCGTTACGATCAGAATCTTAAAGCAATCTATTTAGACAAAGGAAACATTCCAGCCAGGAGATGCTCAAAACAGTTTTCACACAAAAGCTTCCGCCGTTCAAAATGGGGGGTAAATAGTTCCATTCAATTAAAAGTAATTTACAATTTTATAAACATTGAAACATTAAAAGAAATTACATAAAAAGTTAAAGCAATTAATAATTAAGTTGATTGCTTCAAGAAGATAAATGATAAATTAAGATATTTAATAAAACTGTAAAATATTCCATTGAAAATTAAAAAGATGCCAAAGTTGCCAAAAGAAAAGAAAGAGACTTTGGTGGCGAAAAAATAAATTTTTTAAAGTACTGGTAAAGCCGAAAAATGATGCAGTTGCATTTTTGTAATCTAACAGTAGTATACAGCCTGCTCTTTATCCATCACAGCGTCAACAGATTTATATGTAATAGAATTTCCTGGTAACTTTTTAAAGATATTCTCATTCATTTTATTAGCATTTTTATTCTCAAGAGCTAAAATTGCGCGTTTACAAAGCCAATGATGATCCTTATATTGGTTTGAAATGTCTGGAAAGACGTGTCGGATTAATTCGTTTAAAGTGGTACTGACACGCAAAAATCAAATGGAATAGAAATTAAATCTGATGCGGATTTTGTAAGAAATTTTCCCTCACCCAGGCTAAGGAGTTCTTTTGAAAAGTTTTCAGAAGAAATATCACCAAGTACGCGCACTCCTCGCATATTAGTGGCCAAAGTTTTCCTTTGGACATACTTCCAAAGTTCTGAGCCTTTGAGTCATACATTTAGTTCGTCAACTGGCGTTGCACTTGAAATGACAGGTAGAGTTTGATGAAAGTCTCCTCGTAGTAAGATAACAACTCCTCCCATAATTCTATTTTCCATTTCGGAGATCACGCATAGTTCGATCAAGAGCTTCAAATGCCTTTTTGTTTGACATTGTGCATCATCCCAAACGATAAGTTGGCAAGTTCGTAAGACAGCCGCCTTAACAGACCTTTCGCTTATATTGCATATAAGATTCGCAGTTTGAACTAAATTCAGTAGTCACTGTAACGCTGAATGAGCTGTGTGATCACCATACAAAAGTGTGGAAATTATTCCTGATGAAGCAATGACTAGAGCTATATGACGTTCAGATCGAGTTTCAGTGAAGATAAAATTTATTAAAAAGATCTTTCCAGTTTCACCGTTCCATTCAGCAATTAAATTCTTCACTACTTCATAAGCCGTTCGCTGTTCTTCCTTTAGTTGAGGTTTATTTGTTTACATTACATGTTGTAAATTATTGATATCGTAGTTAGTTCTCGTAGAAAATCTCTATCCACAGTATGATCTGCTTGTCTTGTTGGGACGGGAAATCCAAGATGAATCAACGTTTTCCCACAAATTCATAGACACTTATTTTCAAGAAGTATGAGAGTTTCGTTGTAAATCTGAGATATGTAATGTAAATCTATGTCTGGATTCTCCCTTCGCTTTTGTTGCAAAATATCCTCACTAAGTCTATTTTTGTATGTTTGCCAAAGGCTTGATGGATTTGTAGGTGCGCAGGTTGTAATAATAAGGGCAAATAAATCCCGGAATTGAGGGGGGAATCGTGTGAGAGATGCCTCTTTTAAGGTCGAATCCCAGTGTTGATCGTCTTCTAGTAAACCGAGTTTTAGACATGCTTCTCTGTATGTTTCGCACACACGTGCTTCAACGGTTTTTAAATCTGTGAAAGATGTGGGTTCCCTGATGGTATGAAGTAACAGACGGGGATAAAAACACTCAGCGTTATTTGGGTGAACAGTGTATACACGTCCTAATGCATCAGATTCACATACATCGGGATGTCCTGGAAAGACAGTACCTTCTTCCCTCCTACAAAATTATTTTTTAGACTTATTCCAAGTGTAATATTTAGGAATATCTGCGCACAATAAATGTTTTTGTGAATGTATCTTCTTAATATTAGGTTGATAATCTTGTATCTGGTGGTTGAGTAGCTCTTTCCTGGGCATTATCAGAAGTGAAACAAGCACATTGGCCGTTTTCGAGGCGTACGATAAGATGAACGACACTTGGGTACCGGTCATGAATGGGGAAACGTAAGATTCGCCAAACTGCTTCATTACTGCTAATATATCGGCCCATTTGCTACATTGCCATTTCATCATTTACTCCTGTTGTTGCATTGTTACTTTCAAATATGCATATATAATGGTGCAATTTTACGTATTTTGATGTGCATTTTTGAAATTCATTGTTTGAAAATAATATGTTTTTCCTTTTTGTCCTACAGATATAGGTTTTTATTTAAAAAAGAACAGCCAGAAGAAATTTATTTGAAAATTTCATTTTTGTAAATGCAACTTAAATTTTATTAACTTTTAAATTACGGCTACATTAAACATTTTACAGTCCTCCCATTTAAAAATTTACCCGAACGGAGCTCCTCTATAATAAAATTCAAAAATTTGAATTAAGCAGATTTCTTAATGATGCAAGGCCAAATATATTAAAATAAAATTGTGATGAAATTAATATACAAACCACTTAGATTGCTGAAGTTCAACAGCTTCTGATATGGCTTCCTCCTGAATATGTTTGTGACACCGTTTTTTGAGGCCTTCAACATCTTTCAGAACTGGAATGTCTTCAGACATAATACTGCCGTCGACTAAACCATCAATCAGTAGCTCCATATCATTTTTATTTTCTGAAAATTAAAATCAATTAGAAAATAAAATTCTAAAAAAGAATTGTATAAAAGTTTTTTACTCCTGGATCTGAAATTCGTATACTAAATAAATCAGTTTAACATTCAAACCCTGGTTTTAGGGCCTCTATCACAAATATTAAATATATATTCATAAATTTATTTCTCGAGAATAAGTCTAGTGAATTGATAAGGGTTGCCAAATCACAGAAATTGACACCAAAATAGTCAAACCATGGCCTTAGTTAAATCGAAGATGTTATAAATATTACATATTTTCAATTATAATTTTCTCTTTCTTTTACAAAAAATGTACATTTAAAGGTACAGTAACATAATGAATACTGTCTTGGGTGAGACATGGGAAAAGCATAAATTCAGATCAAAGGAGATTCTGAAAAACGTTTAAAAACTACATTCTAATAGATTACACAATATTTCGTTGCCAACATAAATAATTTTCATATTGTATTATTCCGAGTTGTTGATTTAAATTCTTTATTTAGTCAAAGCGAAAGATCACAAAATATGGTAAACAAAGACCGTTTATAATATAATAAGCCTATCTAAAAACTTACCTCCAAATTGTTGAAAATTTGCTGGATACACTCCATCTCTCTAGTCTCCACAGATTGTCGTCTGTGGAGACTGGACGTCCACAGATTGTTTTGTATCCCAAGTACGAAGATCCATCATTTGTAGATCAGAGTTTTTAACAGCGTCCTTCAGCTTTATTACCGAGTATTTCTTCTCTTCGTAGAAGAACACAAGAACGAACATGTTTTTTCCATTATATATATAATTTCGGAATATTAAGCACTAATGTCGGCAGAAAAATTAATTTAGGGTTAAACAGATACGAGTGCAATAAGTTTAGGCTTATGTTGAAAACGTGCTTGTTATTCAGGCGCTATTTATCTCGATTTGAAAATTTGCGATGATCGTTATAAAATAATAGAATTCTTGATTGAGCGGTTGGATGGCCTGAGATTGAGACTTTAATATGCTACACCCGAATTTGCATACAAGCAAAAAAAGGCAATATCATTAAATATTTCATCGTAATCAAAATGAAAAAGAATGCAATATTGAAAAAAATAATTTTGTTCTACGAACCTTATCAGATGCGTATTTGAAAATACATTTAGATTTATTTTTATCTGGCTCCCTCCAAAATATTGAGCTTGCAATTGTTACATAGTTTGCCAATGTTTATCCGAATATTTGAATAAGAATGGTTAACATTTTTTTTTGGTTATTTTATTCAATGTAAAATTAGCAGCTTGCAAAAATGGAAATTAGGTAGCCGTAACCGTCATTAGAGAAATTCTCCAATTTGTTTATATTTTGATTTTGTTGCATGGTGGTTTACGAATCGATTTCCAGTGTGTAGATAGATAGCTATAATACTCTTTATGAAATGAATTAATCATTATTATGGAATTAACTGTACTGTTTTTATTTTAAAACTAGAGGATTAAAGCGTTTGTTGCTACAAATCCATTACTTCTCTATTTCAAGAGTTTTACAAAAGAAATTTTCGTGTAATATCTGATATTTTTATCATGGCAAATGTATTAAAAATATTTATGGAAGGATGAAACCATACCCATTCGAACATTCAGTCGTTACAGGACAGATGTGCTTTTTTAC
Organism: Araneus ventricosus; assembly: GCA_013235015.1. Classification (NCBI taxonomy): domain Eukaryota; kingdom Metazoa; phylum Arthropoda; class Arachnida; order Araneae; family Araneidae; genus Araneus; species Araneus ventricosus. Next base: position 69,108 of record BGPR01003080.1, on the reverse strand, counting down.
AGATCCTAAAGGAACAGAGAATAGAATTCAAAATGCAGGCAGTGATGTATCATGTGAAGACTCAGAAATGTATAAAATGCAGAATGAAACAATAAGTGGTGAGTCAAATCTTAATAGTACTTTATCCGACACATCAGAACTAGATACTGAATATGAAAATTCATAAGAAAACAGTTTTTCAATAAAAGATGATTTCGAAGAACTCATTGAAAATGCTAATAAACCACTTTATGGATTGGCTAATGTTACAAATTTGGAAGCGTTTTTCAGCATTTTAGTTTACTTTATCATAATTCAATCTATTGAAAACTTGTGTTGATGGATTGCTAAAGTTATTAAAAAATCTTTTACCGCCTTGTAATCTACCAGAGACAAATATCTTTTTTTATCAAGGTACATTAACAGTAAGTGATGCATGTGAGCTACACCTTTATTGTCCTCATTGCGATAGCTATATTTGTAAACTTTGTTGAGAAAATGATCTTAGCGAGTGTGTTACATGTTCAGAATCTTTTATTAGTGATGAATTAGTAAAGAAAGGTAATTTTTTATATACATGCCTCTTTCATATCAACTAAAAATTAAACTGGAAAATGAAGATCTCATCGATAATATTCTTACCTACAAATCAAAATTTCAAAGCAATTGCGACACTTACAGGGATACCATGGATGGGGACTTGTATCGTTCTATTGATGGTTTGCATGATTCCAGCAATCTATCTATACAGTTTAATGTGGATGGAATACCACTTTATAGAAAAAGTAAGTAAGATATTTGGCCCATTCAGGTCATAATTAATGAACTTGAGCCTCTTGAGAGAAAAAAAAATATAATGATGTGTGCATTGTGGTTTGGTTCAAAAAAACCAGTTATGAATGACTTCTTAATATCATTTGTTGAGGAACTTAAAAAATTACAAAAAGAAGGCATAAAATGGAAAGATATTAAGCATGGAAAGGCTTCAGTTAAAACAACGAAAGTTTTTACATTAACTTGTAGCAGTGATGCACCAGCTCGTTGTGCTATGCAAAATTTTAAACAATTCAATGGAAAATTTGGATGTGGATTTTGTGAACAAGAGGGTTTGAGAGTGGTGAAAGGGAAAGGACATTGCCGAATCTATCCTTTCAATGGACAAGTAGCTGCAAAACGTACATTTGGAAATTGTGTTCAAAATGCTGAAAAAGCACTGGCCACTGATAAATCAGTTAAAGGTGTTAAAGGTACATCTGTATTAATGAACTTGTACCCAAATTTTAACATGGTGGATGGTTTTATTCCTGGTTATATGCACTGTGTACTTCTTGGTGTAACTCGCCAACTCGTATATCTTTTTGTAGAGAGTTCTGGCTCTCTTTATTCTCTAAGGGCCAAAGATATTCGAAGGCTAGATATACGTTTAAGAGATCTAAAGCTCCCACATGAAGCTACCCGTAAATTACGTACCACCAACGATATTTCATTTTGGAAAGCTTCTGAATGGCGAATGTTTTTGCGAACTTCACCTGTACTTCTAAAAAATATTTTGAACCATATTGTATATAAACATTGGCTTCTCTTTGTGCATGGCATAACCTTACTCTTGGGCACAAACATCTCCCGAGATGATATCGCAAAAGCAGAAGATTGTTTAAAAAGATTTGTGTCTGGCGTCAAAGATATCTACGGAATAGCAGAGCAATCATATAATATTCATTTGTTGCTGCATCTGTCTGCTACAGTAAAGGCTTGGGGACCTCTGTGGGCAAATTCAATTTTTATATTTGAAGATGCACTTGGCAAACTGAAAATGCTACATCATGGTACAAAGGCTATCTATGCAGATTAATTCAGCTTACACTAGTAAATCGCTTCTTGGAGTTCTTTTGTCAAAACAAGAGATAAGAAATCATGAGATTATAAAATTTATTGAGGAGATGCAAACGAAACATTCTGTAACAAAGAAGGTCACCGATATAAATGGTTGCATGATATATGGAAAACCTACGTATCGCAATTTTCTGAGAACCGAAGAAAGAGCAATTTTAAAGCTATTGGGTGACCAACTTGTATCGACCAGAGTACAGTTTTATAAAAGGATGTGCTATTCAGGACACATTTTTAGTTGAAAGGATTATTGTTCTAAATTTATTCATGCTGATTATGCTGTATCATTTTCTAGCAAAAATTGTGTAGAAATTCATCACATTATAGTTTTAAATGGTGAAGTGTATTTTTTAGGGGAGAACATTCCAGCGACTAAGTTCTTGAGGTGTTTTCCTCAGGTTGGATCTCTTTGTTCAAACATTTTGACTATATCAGAGGACGATGCTCAGTGCAAAAGCAAAACAATAGCATTTAGACCTTTTGATGTGATAAAAAAATAAGAGATTTTGCCTATAACTGAAAAGAGTGTCACATATTTCATACTAATAAATGTAGCAGAATATTGATTTTTTAAAAACAGAATAGTGTAGATGTACAATAAAATTGATAATCATTTTTATTTGTTGATAAATCTTATTTTAAATTATTAAATAATGCAATTTGATTTACTTTTTATTTCCTTTTTTATTCTTATGTATAATGATGCATGTAAACATTTTGCTGTTCATTTAAATAAAATTTGCATTTGTGGTGTGATTTTTACAAATTTTCATTTGTGGTGTGATTTTCGCAAATTTCCAAATTGTTTTAATTTTTATTAAAATTTCAAATTTTAACTTTTTTTGGGTCGCTTGGACCACCAAAAGATATGAATGAATTTTAATAATAATAAATAACGTAAACTAATATACCCAAAACAAAACTTTCTTACCCAGCGCTAAAGGAAATTTTGAAAATATTTTTTTTATAAATTTCCAAGAAAAATGTCATATTTAACTGTTTTTGGGGCACTCGAAGATATGAATGTATTTTAATAAAAAATATATGTAAACTAATATACCCAAGACAAAACTTTTCCACCCCATGCCAAAAATAATTTCAAAACAAAACAAAAAATATTGTAAATTTTCACAAAAAAGTCAATTTTTGAGGCGCTTGGGGCACCGGATATAAATGAATTTCAATAAAAAAAATTATATAAACTAATATACTTAAGACACAACTTTCCCGCCCCATGCCAAAAATAATTTAAAAAAAAAATCCTATACTTTTCGATCCACCTTATTATATACCCCGACACTCTAGAGGATCAATAATTACGACCCTAATTAGTCCTGCTACAAGTTTATAGGCACATCGAACTTTTGGGGCCTGTCATTAAAACTGTTTTTGCTCCGGGAGTTTTCCTTTTCATATGTAAATTCTCATTTTTCATTGTTTTTATAATTTTCACATGCATTTCGTCGATGTTTAAACATTCTATGAAAATCTTTTTCTTTTGTTCAATAAAGTTTCTATGCACACCCATCCAAACTACAAACAGTATATATTTATCTCTGGAGCCAAGGGTGTGTAGTGGGGTAAAGTAAAGTAAAAGTCACCAAAAGGACAATAAAATACTTACAATAGTGGACTGTTCGTATTGTTTTTGCCACATTTGCAGATAGTTTTCTGTCCCTTTCAGACTCATAAATATAACATGAGAACTACTGGCAAAAAGCTGGGTCGTTCGATTAGGCCTTTAAAGAATATTTAAAGGCCATTAAAGTTTTTAAAAATATACATTTTTAGTTTTAGAAAATTCATAGAATGTTTTAGAGTAAAACAAAACCATCTTTGAAATATTTCGAATAAAACGCATTATGATGTGTATGATTATTATTTCTACTTGGTTAAAAAATAACTGAAGTAGACTGTGTTTTAAATACATTCATATGCATATCTAGCTATATATTATTTGTGTGTCTATAAACAATTGTGATATATTCGTTGTTATATTATTTTTTATAAATTAATGAATAATTTTCTTGTGTTATTAATAATTCATGAACAAATGTTCTAGACAGAAGAGTTCCATAATCTTGAATATATTCTTTGCAGAAACTCGCTCTTGAAAAGGTCGGTTTATTTTTCTGAGTATTTTTTGTGCTCTTATTTGTTTTAGAATGTATCTTATAACAGAAATATATAAGAACAAATAATTATGCATCCATGATAAAACCAAAGAATGATAATCTTACAGAAAATAAAAGAATGCAAATCTTTGCCACGAAATGAATCAGAAATAAAATATCATAAATTGAAAACCCTAGAATTTATTTGGTCTAGTCGCGAGAGAACTATTAGGATAGCAGCACTGATTGTTGAAATTCTTACTGTATTCGTGAACGCCTATGTTGTTTCTGTGTAAAAGCAAGAGATTTAAATCATTTTGTGATTCGCATTCGTATAATCCATCTCTGTGCTTTCTTTTCTACCAGAATGCTCCTATTACGTGCAAATAATAACGTATACAAGTTAAAACTGCAGCAATTTCTGTAAGGTTTTATTTTATTCGAAAACAGCATTTATTATGTCTTGCTTCCTTAATATTTAAATTCATTCTTATTCTAGGAATAAAACATGTAAAATATATCGAAAATAACCTTTTATCCTTACTATAGATGCGTTCTAGTAAGTTGTGAGCTCAAAATTAAATTTAGGTTTCTTTGAATGAAAAAAAATATAAATCATTTGATTTAAATCCGCATGAAGACTTCAAAACTATATGCATTAGAATTTCCAGTTCAACCTTCGACTTTTTAAAGTGGTCAAAATTAATTAAATAATAACATAAAATTAATTATTAACATTAGAGTGAGAACTTTTTAAAAATAAGTCTCTTAGGTAGCTACATTTAGAAGTAGAAATGGTTGCATTATTTCAAGAATTTTTATATTTTTTTTTATCATATAAGCCATTCCATTTAAATTTACATAATTTTAGAATCTTGTTCTCACCAGCAATGGCTAAATGTAATAGTAACCTTTATTACATAAACTTGAAATAATCAAACACATTTAACATCTGAAGAGAGCTTCAAATAAAACATGATTTTATGTTTGAACCAACACTAGATTCATACGTAAAATTAAAGGCAAATGTCTTCAACAAAACACTGAAAATGTTTCTTCAACAATTCCTCCCGATAAAGACTGAATAATGGTTGGAAAGTGACCTAATAATTCGTGAATCGTCTTAAAAAGAAAAGACCCATATTGCATGCTAGATTGAGTCAGGTGAAATTCCCGACTCAAAGATCTCCTCTGTAGACCTATCAGTTGCCCTTTTCCTTCAGTGAAACAAGGAATACTTCAAGTTTAAGTGCTCCTATCTAGCGGAGAACATTAAATGGATAGTGAATATTATACTGTGAGGAAGTTGTGAATGCTAGAAGAGAGAATGAATGATTCGATATGAATGAATCAACAGTTTCTCATGATAAAGACTGAATAATGTTTGGAAAGTGGCCTTATAAGTCGTGAATCGTCTTAAAAATAAAAGTGCCATATTGCATGCTAGCTTATATAGTATAAGTAGGAAGTGCTGTTCAAATACAAGGAGCTTATAATTCTTGCGAACAGACAGTAGTGGCCATTGAGGACAAAGCACTCTTCATTTTTCGTTTATCATTCATGAGGCTGACAACTTGAAGCATGACGAAAATTAATCAATAATAGTCAACAAACTGACAACTTAATCATGAGTTCGTGTTGTAAAGACATCGAAGTTACTTTATTTTCATCCTATTTACGTGTTACATAGTTGCCGAAGCTAAATGCAAACTGCCACATTCATAAAAAATATATATTAACATGAGCGTTTGCAATGGACACTTAATTGTACTTTGATGGTTATTTTCTTTAATTATTTACTGGTTTTCGTCTTGTCTTTGAACATACGTCTCGCAGAAATTAAACTCGAATAGAATTTCTAAAATTTGGCACCTTAATATCTTGTGTAGCAAGATGTCTTGTAAGATTTCAATGATATTTTCTTTAGTAGAGCAACAGGGAGAATTATTTCGCTGATTTGTCCCGAATATTTTTGAAGGTCACTGTCTTAAGCGATGTCATCTGAACAAGAAAGAAAAATGTTCCGTTTTTATTTCGGACAGGTGGTACGGGAGGCAGCGATTTCGTTTCAGCATTTTTCGATGACTCATTGAAAGGCTTTAGATTCAACTTTATTACTTTTCCATGTAAATTACAAAAAGTGTGAGCATTTTAATCGTTAGAACATTCCACAATGAGATTTTAGCGGCTTTCCTCGTTGCAGGGACCCAAGCTACAAATAAAGACCATTTCTGGAGTCATGACGATCTGTCTGTCTGCGAACACAGTAACTTGAAGACGCAAGAAGCTAGAAAGGCGATATCTGTTAAGCTGTCTTTACATTAAATTTTACGTTTCTATCAAATTTTGGCGAACTCCGTCTAAAGGAGGTAACGTAGCACTTCCGCTTTAAAGCCCGACTTCCGGTGTAATGCTTCGTCAATGAAAAATCTTCAAAATTTCAACACTCTGTTTGAAAAAGTTAATTAATGTATAAAATAGAGTTTTTAATGTTATGGTTTGAGAATTTACTTTGAAATTGTTACATTTGGAACTGGCTCGAACTTGTCACTTGAAATAGTATTCAAATGGATTTATCGATTACTTAAATTCGAAGATTACCGGAAAATGGTGTGTGAATCCAAAGTAAACTAAACAGAAAATTCGTCCATATCTATTCTCTCATTTGTTGCCGCCAGCATGAAGGATTTGAGTTAAAGAGATTCTATAAAACCCTTCGTTTTCTTTTGATGGTTTCGTAACACTTTTCGCTTCTGTTTTATCTTTTTATCATTGAGTATAGCTGATTTGATTTCTTTTTAAATTCTTCATTGATGTATAAAACAAAATTTTGCTTGTTGATTTCGATTTCTCTGATTGTATTTTATACCTGCAATGAAATTCAAAATTGTGATTTCGTGCATCAACAAGCATCTTTGGCTACAGTTCTGACCCTAACCCTCAAACTCCATTTCTAAAAGCGTGTTTTTCGGTCGGGTTTTTCAATGTAAAACATATTAAGAATCTGTTGAATGTCAGCCTTAAGTAAAACAAAAGACTGGATTGAATGCGGAAGAATTTTAGTTCATAATAGTTTAGAATTTAGAAGTATGAGCTTAATATTCTTATATTGCGAGTAAATTCTTTTATCTTACGCAAAAGGATCAAAGCCAAGGCATTCAATCAAAGTATTAACTTTTGATAGAAAAGTTATCTAGTAACGAAAGTCAAATGCTACATTTTTCAGAAATTGATTTTGAATTTGCAACTCCCTTTCGGATATCTACCAATTGCTTTTGAAACTTTTGATTGACGGCTGAATAATTTTCAGAATTTTTCAGCAAACTCCTTTAACTTCTTATTGATTCCGAACAGCAGATAAAATGCTGATTAAATATTTTAGAGTCTTGTTCTCGAATTTTTCTGAGATTTTCCTTAAATCGTCGAAATTCGGAAAAATACACCCCAACTCTTTATTGACGGATTTAGCTAATATGTGGATTTTACTCATTAATTCCCTTCCCCTGTACAAAAACAGAAAAATTTTAACTCAAAATCTGCAATTAAAAATGAAATCATATCTCTGATATAAAGGATAGCAGTATTTTCAATAAATTCAAGACAAAATATAAACACGTATTAAAACCGCATTTCAAAGTAATGAATAATTATATTATTATTTGTGCTATATGTTCTGACATTTGCGAGGAAGACACATGTGTCAGTTTTTTTTTTTGTCTCGGAGATTTCTTTACCTGAATTTTGTACAAACAGGATAACAGCAAAATAAATGACTCTTTTTTCCACGAATATTTCACGAAACAAAATGTAGCACAAGCAACAGAACTAATCAGCACTTTTACAAATCATTAACAATATTAAACGACAGATCACTAAAGAATATCAGTAACAGCGCTGAATGGCATCAATCTATCAAATCAGTTCTGTATTCAATCAATTATTCTGTAAATGTTTCTAACAGCTGAACAGCCTTCACTGCAGTCAACGCTCTGAAGACGATTCATTCCTCGTTGGAGTAGGCTCATTTTTATATATTTTCCATCTGAATGTGACACCACAGAGAAAGCTCTCGAAGGTTATCTAAGTTTCCGTTCCCAGGAGAGAGTGGACCACGATTCTTGAAATTTCAAGAAGCTTCATTTCGACGTCAAAATTGAAGCCAAGTTTTCGCCAAGGTCGGGAATAGCTTCCAGGAAAACTGTCAAACTCATATATCGAAATCCATGATGTTTCCTGAGGCAGATGCCAAACAGGAAAAGAACATACAATATTAATTTTATGATGGATTATTAAGAATTAGAAACCTATTCTAAATTTCTGGAATCAGGGCATCCAAAAATGGGAGAACGATAGAGATATGATAATACGATTCGGTATCAGCAATATCCACTTTGCACCGATCAACCTGTCGTTTATTTGCCCTTTCAATAATGATTGGTATCTCCTATTTCTCACACATTTGCTCTTGGTTTAGAAAGAAATGTCTCAAATTGATAATCTGCATTTTTTATGATGTCTAACAATTGATCTTGAAGCATCTGGGTATGTTTTTCCGCGACAGCTAAATTCAAACCATCTTTTTGGAGGTATGTACCTAATAAAATGCTTTCAGCCTCGTCAATGCTGCAAGTACGCGTGAAATGATTATAAAAGCGGGAAAGGTTTAGAGCATGTCAAACAAGAAAGCAATTATGCTACGTTTTTTTAAATAAAAAAGTTAAATAAGAACAGTCAGGTGTGTAGTGATTTTAAAAAAATCGAGAATTCTGATATAGCTCTGGGGCCTGGAGCCCCATAGCAGCCGCCCCTCCTTGGATTCACCACTGCACGCCGCATTATGGAAATATGTGAGAACGTCGAAGAACACTCCCGTTCGATTTGCTTATTTTCTGAATATTTTTTCTCTTGCTCTCTTAGGGTTTTTTGCTTGTTTAATATTTATCTGTACTTGTTTTATCTTTCCTTTCACTTCCTCCTCGCAACTTGTTGTATCTTGGAGGAGAGGATGTACTACTTTTTAAATTTCAACCTAATATTTATTCGCGCGTGTAGTATTTTCAGAAAGTAACCAAATTTCAGGAAGTAAAAAATGATAAATAGTGTCATTATATAAAATATCCTGTCTAATTTAGTGGACTATTATCCTTTAATGAAAGTTTTCAAGCATTTAAACAATCTGAACTATCATAACAGAGAAAACTGATTAGTTTAGACTATGTAACCTCTTCGCTCTTGACCTGAAATGTTGCTCATATCAGCTTAAACGCGTCATTAGCTTTAGGGAACATTTTGGGTATTTAAACTCTAAACACAGCAAAGTAATCAAACAGTTACTCCATCTCTTATCTGATATCATTTTAATCCTGATTGAAATTCGCAGGATTTAATTTTTGGTACTCCATTCCAAGGAATGTTAAAATAGCTGTGCCATATAAAGTACTGATGATAAAAAATAACAATCGTTCAAACAAATATGCTTAGCTCAAATTAACTTCGCTATTGTCTGAAAATAAGGCTCGAACATCCACACATTTTGCTAAAAATTTTCCAACTGCTGTTCAATGATTGAAAATAATTTAAAAATACGCAAGAAGTAATCATACATTTGTCCAGTCTGTTTCTGTGTTGCCACCATAATCGTGTCTCAACTTTATAGGATTAATTTTTAGCACACGAGGGTTAATAGAAGCTAAGATAAAAATAAGAAGTTATATTTTAGTCAAATCTATATAAACCTGGCTTCAGAGATATCTAGAAAATTTGTGGCATATTCCAATTTCTGAATGTCAGGTGTTAATTATACTTAATGTAATTATACTAATAATCATACTCTTAACTTTTAAACCGCTGCCTTTCAATGAAAGTTGCTACGTTTCCATTGATCGACAATTTAATGCAACAAAAATTAGCTCAGAGTACCTTCGGAACGAATTCGTTCTACACCGGAAATGTTGTCAACTTGCATTAAAATGACATAAAATGATTTGAAAGTGAACAAGAAGGGTACAGTAATAATACAGATATCTGATTTCTTTCCTAAGATAACTAACTATAATCGTGTTTTAACTTCACAGGATTTAGTTTTGAGCACGAGAGGTTTATGTAATTTAAGATGGATGTACAATAGCAATAAAATATGGATCCACCCATCATTATTCCGCCGATAATCATTTTATCTTAAAACAAAAAAAAGTACCGATTTTCAGCAAATAACGTCTATTAATAGATTCGTTAAAAAGTTCAAAAGGGGTCGTCTACATATTTAAAATTGCACGAACTTCAAACTTTTCAATGGAAACACATATGTTTCTGAAAATATTTCGAATCTACATAACGATGTATTCTAGAATACCAAGTTTCATCATTCCAGCATTTTTGGTTTCGGAATTATAAGCAAATGAAATTTTGAGTTTCTTACGTTAAAGTAAAACTTTGAATTTTTATGGATATCTTGAAAAATAATGTAATTATTTACCAAAATGTTTATGTAGTAGTATTTATTATTCTGCACATTTTACACTTTTATTTTTTATTTCATGAAACATTTGATCAAAATTGATGTTAAAACTTTTCGAATAGCAACACTTATAAATTTTAACAGTACTCGAAGCAGATGGACATTTGATAAGCCTATGCAAAATTTCAGCATATTCGTAAGAGAAATTTGCATTAAAGTTACATTAAATTTTAAATTTTCGCTGGCAAACGATGCACTTAAGGGGCGTCTTATATTTCGAAAACGTTTTCATTACTAAATATCATCATTACACCACTTTATTTTTCAAACCTAAATGTATAAAGATGTTAACTATTTATATATATTATTAAAACTCTATAAATTAAAGTAGTGTAATATTAATCGATTTTTTTTTTACGCATCAACTTTTACCGTTTGTAAAATGTTGATCATTACTTTGAAAATGACATTTAAAGTGCGAAATAATTTAGAATGTTCCTACCGACATTTAAGGGCAAGCAGAGAACGTTAGTAAGTAAATGTGGAGGCGACCCCTTATATGTCGAGAACACAAAATGTCAAGTATCTTACAATCTATTAATAATATATTAACCAAAATTAATATCCTGTGATATTTTTGCAAGAGAAATTTTATTTATGGCATCAAAAAAGAGTATTGCCATTCAGAATTTTGAAAATAGTGCCATTTTAAATATGTAGATTGCCCCTTAAGAGAATTTCAATCTTAGAATGTTTCAGCATACGTTATTTCCTGTAAAACGACATCTTTAGTTTTAAGAATGATGCTGAATAATGATGGGTGGATCCTTTTTCTTTCAGCGTCTGTACAAAAGTAGTAAAAAAAATGTTAAATATTCATTTTCAGTCGAATTTCTAACTGACTTGGTATAAGCCCTCGTAATTTTGTCTTAATCCAGTTTCTGAATCATATGTTAATTATACTTGATGCTGGTATCAACTGTAACGAGATAGGATATTTTGTGTTATTGTATTTATTGTACCTAATTTGCTTTACAATGTACGAGAATGCAATTCAACAAGTAAGATAGTGAAAAAAGGAAGCTGAATTCTAAGAAAATTTCAGCAAAAACTCTAATGTAGCACAGGTAACAAAACTGAACGGCACTTGTTTATATTAACAGCAGAGATCTCCAATAAGTCTCAGTCGCAGCACTTTCAATAGCACTCGAAGGTTTCTCAGTTTTCTCTGTTGATCAGCTACTAAACCTAAATCACGCTAATTGAAAATTAATGTTGTAAAATATACTTTTTATTATTTTAAAATAAAATATAATTTTATTTAAAAATTATTAAATATATTTTAAATATTGTTTTAAAAATTTATTAAAATTGGAGAAAAATTGTTCTTAAATAAAATTGGTTTTCCATGAAAAACTAAATGTTGAATTTTACAGCGGTGCAGAAATATTGTTTTCATTATGCTCCGAAGTTAGTAACCATAAACGAACCAATTACGCCTACCAGCCAAGGCATGCGCATAACCTGAATGACCCGACCGCTGCCGAGACAATTAATCGGGCACTGTGGCCCTCGCATAATAGCCCTTATTTCGAGCGGCTCATGCAAAGACCCCTCAGACAGAGATTCGATCCGTCATCCTCATCAGTGGTGGATAATTTACCCCCCACCATTACTATGTCCCACCGGGAAGCGAGACTCTGCGTATACTGCTGGTAAGAAGGTTAAGCAGGTAAGGTCCGAAGTTAGTAAGGGAAAATGTTATACTTTTGATAATTTTAAATACAAACTTTGAAACATTCCTTTTCAGTGAGCAAGAAGTAACTTCATACCAAATTTGGCAGTTCTAGGTCCAACAATGTGTCCTGCAAAGCGTTTGGACGATTTTTGAATCTCCCATGCCGCGGTTTACAGATTGTGTTCCCCCATGTTAAAAGATAAGCTTGCTTGCTTGGTTTCAGGGCTGGATTACGCATGCCTGTGATACAGAGCTGCGGATAGGGGCGCTTAGTTGGAAGTTATTCTGTTGAAAATCAAGCAAATATTCTAGCAGCAAAATGGTACACATTTCCCGGACATACATCGTATATGACAAACATATTTTTGAATATACAGAGTGTTCAGAAAGACCTTTACAAACACTAAGGGTAGGTTAAGCACATAGAAAAAAAGTCATCTTCCTATATGCATAACATGGGGTCTTAAATTCAAATGGGATCCGCTTCAAGCGACTCTTCTCCAATGAATTAAGTAATAGGAATGGTAAATTGCGCAACTACCCATTTGCGTGAATAACGGCGAGTGAAGAGGTTATCGCTTCAAACGGCACTTCTACACTTAATTTAACTACCCCAAAAATGTGCAGTATCGTGTCCTGCCTGCATTATCGTATCTATCATGTTTTATAAAATTGCTAATGTAGTTATTCATGCAAATGGGCTGTTTTATATTTTTGCCAATTTGAATTCCACTCATTCTGTGTCGCAGATTTCATCTGGTGGATCTTTTTCTTCTACTCAATTCACTGACAAAGACGCCCCTTTAGCGAATTCCCTTTGCTTTTTCAGGCCCATGTTCTATTTGAAGATGTCTTTTTGCTATATGTCTGACCTATCCTTCAAGTTTGTAAACTACCATTCGATACACTCTGTATAATTAAGTCATCTATTACGTAATTTTGGAATTTATATTTTATGGAGAGTAATATTAAACACATCTGGCAGTAAAGAAAATTTTTTATTCTAGAAACTACGTCGTCGAAACTTCGTTTCGAATTTAAATATTTTACAAATAATTATATAGCAAAAATACCAAACAATAATTTTGTCAATCATTATTGAAATATTTTTTATTAAAATAAACAACATCTCTGTCTTGCTTTAGATGTAAAAAAATTATTTACTACAAATACTCGTATTTCCTCTAATATTCACAGCATTAATTTCCAATTTTAAGGGAATACTTTTCTGACGCATTCTCAAATATTCTGTAGGTTTCATATGTTTTGGTAAGAATCTCTGCATGTTAAAAGCAAAAAACATGCGGGAAAATTTGGGATTTTTTAAAAACCTTAATTTCTCTCAGAATATATTTGCTATTTCTACGAAATTCCATGTAAGCAATGTGCATATTGAGCAAAAACATTGATGAAATTTGTAAATCTTTATCAGTTTCCTGTGGAAAGGGGTGAACCCAGATTTTTTTCTTCATCATCAATTTCTGGTAGGCCTCCTAAATACCCTCGTGGCCGAATATTTACAGTAAAATGTGAATTAGAGTCTCTTCATTACATTGACGAAGTTCAAGGGCAGTTGGTCTAGCCTTTCCAAAGAAATTCTAAAGAATGTGAAAATCCGAAATCGTCCGGATACTTTTGACAATATTATATATTCTCTTTAGAAAGGCAGAAAACAATTGGCTGAATATGTTACAAATATTCCCCAAAAAGCCGCACCAACAGCTTTGAATGCGCTGTTTTGCAAAAAAAAAAAAAAAAAAGAACTTGAAAGCGCAATAACAAATTGTAAAATGTCGTTAGCAGGGCGGAGTTACGCTTTTGCCATTCTAAATAAAAGAGACCTCTGTCTATTTCGACACACCCACTCGAAGGGCATTCGCACTCGCTGCATTTTTAAGAGAATATCCATTATTTAGGTGATAATTCTGCAAAAAGCTTTCGAATCGCATTCAACACGCATAAAATCATATTCAATAAGTAATTGCATTTTTTTATCTAATGGTCGTTGTATTCCTTATTCTCGTATTTATACCGGGTTCGACATATAACTCGCTGTGTATCACACATATTTATTTTCACACCACTTCATCATATATGCAAGCATAATTAAACTCATAACGAACGCGAATACAGACGAAGGCGCATTTCACAAAACACAGAAACATACTTCTGGATGAACGCTGAAGAAAAGTTCAAACGCTGACGATTAAGAACTTCTGCCAACACAGATTTTTACTACAACACATGAGAAAGAGGAACAGTATTTAGAAAATCTTAATTTCGAGTGTGATCTATGAATTCGATATTAGTGATTATAAAGGAAAATTTTATATTGAAAAGTATTTATCTTTTTCTGATTATGTCGAAAAATATGACGAAAAAAATTTATTTTGAGTTTTCAAATGGTTGGTGTAAACAAGCGTTCTCGATTTTTATCGCATACTTAAAGAATAGGGCGTTTTGTGTTGAGTGTCGTAGCTTAGTGAAGAATAGTGAATAGAATCTTTGTAACTCTTCCTTGACTAATTATGTCAAACATTTGATGCAAATGTAAAATTTTGGTATCTAAACGACATACCGAATTTTATTGATTTTGTTTGTTGCGTTTTTGATTTAATATGTTCCCATGTAAACAGGCAGACAAAAAACGGTCCACTTATTTAGACCAAAATTCTACACAGATCTACCACTTGTGTGAAAAAATCATGCATGAAAAATCACCAATCGATCTTGTTGCGTTTTTGAGTTACATTCAAATACGCAATGCACAGATAGACAGACAGTTACTTTTTGGTGGATTTCTTCTAAAGGTCGCATCTGCATTTATATATTTAAAAAATCTGCTTAAAATTTAGACAATCCGTTTTCAGTTGGCGGATTTTTAAAATAGTCAGCAAAGTTGAATTTAGCATTCTTATATTTTAGACAGAAAAATCAATATTTTATTTTATTTTTATTCGTTTCATTTAAAAGATAAACTGAAATAAAGTGTTAAAAAAATTGCAAACTGTAACCAAACTGACTGAACTGTTGTAATGGTGAGAAACGCGCCAACAACATTGAAACCATTAGAACGGCAACCATCTCGAAACGGAATAAAAAATATAGATTCTTAATGTACGTCGTGTGTGATTTCTTCAAAGAACATTTATGTCAAATCTTAAAAAACAGAATGATCGTGGTGATGGTGTCATTTGATCTTGACTGCGTAAGAAACAAATTTACAAACAGACGAAACGCCGATCGGTCAAAAGAAAGCAGACTCGCTTCTTGTGGTCAACTGACGTGTACCGATGCACTAGGTCCGGATTGGTTAGAAACTGAGACAGGATATTAACAGCAAGGAAATTCCTGAAACGGATGACAAACGTCCCAAAATATTTCTGCCGGGGAGCTCTGATATTAACAAAATTTCAGCTGCGGTACTTGAATATTGTTCTTTAGAAAGTTGTAATAATTGCAATGGATAATGAAGTGGCATGAAAATTTTCATATCTCTCACAAACTCTGTGGATATACTGTATATACACCGACTGATGAATAAAATTCTTGTATTACGTTTCTTCAAGTTCACCTCCGAGCAATTGGAGAGTTTTGCGTAGGATTCTGAGAACATAATGTGTTCTTAAACCATTATTAACATGTTTAATTAAATTGCTTTCTTCAGCAAAGAATACTACATCATCCATTTAACGAAGTAGTTTAATCTTATATGCAAATACACAGATTTCCAATTCCAGATACTTAAAATTTAAACTTTCAAATACGGAGCGAATTTCTAAAAAACATTCCCTCTCAGAATGATGCAAACCCCTTAAATCTTTATTTAAACGACATACGTGGTTTAGATAGATCGACAAATCCAGGTGGTTTCGTCATAAAACTGTACTTCTGCAGCGATGGGTTTACAGGGAAACAAAAAGTAAATTTAAAAACTTTAAGGGTAGGTCAGCTATACAGAAACAAGAAAATTTCACAATAGAACATGGGGACAGAATTGCAAAGGGATTTCCCTACCGGAGGCTCTTCGTCAAGTAGAAGAAGAGGATACACCAGATGAAATGGACATCACATATCGAGTGGAATAAAAGTTTAAAATAGCACAATAACCCAGCTGCATGATTAACACCAGGCGAAGCGTGTATCGCCTCAGACAGCATCTCCTTTGAACAGTTACTTTGAAAATTCCAAAGGTTTTTACGGTGGCACGGCCATCCTATTTGCCGTTTTTGTAACTTCCATGTCGCTAAGGGTTTGTGATGTCGTTATTCGTGAAATTGCGTTGTGGTATTGTGTGTATTCAATTCAATCTGTGTTGTTCATCTTGGGTTAAGCTTTTCTTATTCTTAAAAACCCGAGGCTTCTCTTAAACCCCTCAGAGAGGTACCCTCTTGCATTTCAGACCCCAAATTCTGTTGCAAAAGTGATTAGTTTCTGTATGTCTGATCAACCCTTAAAGGCTTTAAACATACTTTCTGAACACCCTGTAGATGGGCAATTTGATATTTGATGGACAATGCCTCCATTTGTGATTGCAAACTGGAAGAGGAAAGCACATTCTAATGCCGGACGCACTTTGAAACCGGAAACGTCGTTGGGCTTCTGCGACTCACTATTTTCGCTACCCTAGTAACACAATATGCTCTACAATATTGTTTCCATATCCCCAAGTAATCGTTCGAGATGGTATTCAGATCATATAATAACGTCGTGTAGATACCGTGCATTATCTTCTGTTAATAGGTTACTAATGTACTGAAAGATCGTACATTGCCACTCAGCGAAGAGCAGGGCAGATCTGTGTAACACGTGGCCTGCTCCGCGAGAAAATCAGCGGTATTGTCCTCATTAGTAACCAGACCTGTGTGAAACCGAGCTTGGTCACTCTTATAACGAGTGCGAAACGTAACCTGCTCTTCACATGAAACTGCGGCATAGACGCTGTTTGACACGGTCTCACCCGCAGTGATTTAAGAAATTTCTCTTGTGAATGTTATCCAGTGTTTAACTGCACATCGCCTTGCTCTGATATGTGACCTCTGTGTAAAATGCGAAATGGGTTTCAAAATTAAACTGACGCTGTTCATTTCGCGTGCATCACGTGAGCATGAATTCTCTCCAATCAGTTTTCATGAAGCTCATTTGAAAGCATTTCTGGCTAATACTTTTATTGGAGCATATGCTATTTAATCGAAAAAGTGTTAATGATAGAACTGATGCAGATTTTTTTCAGACGTTGTCTGATCAAAAATTTCTGTTCGCCGGGAATATGATTTCTATTGAATCTTGCACCATGTTATTTTCATGGTTGTCTCAACAACGTGAATTTAGACTTCAGATTGTGGTAGATATTTAACCCATGTTCTATTAGTGACAATGTAAATGTTCTGTTCATTTTTTATAAAAATGTATGTTATATAGTCAAATAACTGAACATGTTCTGTAACCTATAATACCACGTTTCATCACGATCTTCACTTTCGTATTCCTCTTGTAAAATATGCATTTGATTTCAACATTAAAATGACGCAGTATATTTTATGGCCAGATGCATGTTGGTTGGATTAAAGCATATTGGAAAAAGAATGAAAGCATAGTAATATCTCGGAGAGCTTTGTTTACAGATTTCACAAAAATTTTGATGAAATAAGCTATGAAAGCAAAATGTATTAAGATATTATATCAAATTACAAGAATGAAAGAGAAATACGCAATTAAATATTTGTTTAAACAATGAAAAAGGGTTTCAGTTCCATTGCAACAATGAAAAGTATTGTTGTAAATTCCCAGCTAAAAAAATCTGTAAAAAAATCTGCAAACAAATCTGCAGAAAATTTGTAGGTATTTGGAACATATTTTCTTCAGATTTTCTGCAGAAAAAAAATGTTGAATATCTGAAGAAAACTATGTTCCAAATACCTTCGGAATTTCAGCAGATTTTTCTGCAATCAAGGCTTAATTATTAATTTCAATTAATCTAATTTGTAATTCAACTTGCACGATGTCGATTCAGATTGTGACAAAACTTAAAATTCATCCTGGCCGGAATTCGAACCCGCGTTCATACAGCTGGCAGGCAGAAACGCTAACCACATAGCCACACAGGACTACATGAGAGGGGTGTAAAAATCAACCATGGTCAGAATACGTGTTTCAAAGTCGTAGAGATGAGTAATAGATGAGATTAGTATATTTTTGTTCAATAATTTAGATTCTCTGTTTCAATAAATTCGTTTTCACCTTTTTCCTGAAAAGCCTTCTCTCCATCCAAAGGGCGCAAGCTCCACTTTTCCCTTCTTTTTAAAGGAAAATAGGTAGTCAGAAAGACAGTTGGAAAACTAATTAGAAATTAATTAAATTATGGACGAAAAGTTTAAAAACTTTTATTTTAAAGATTAATTTAGAATTCATTTTTTCAGTGGCATATTTAAAAAATTTACTGCCTAAGAGAAATTTCGACTGGGAAATTTTTTCTACTGATAAAACAAGCATTCCTTTTCTATAATACAAGTATATGGTTGATATCACTAATTCAAAAAGGAACCGATGAAACTCCTGTCTGTTGTAAAATTAAACAATAATGATAATACATTCTATTTTTGTTTCATATCCTTTGGGAAATAAAGCTGCAATATTAGAGAATATGGTGCAAAATATGTATTTAGAGAAATGCAGAGATTATGAAACTACAAATAAATCTTCAAAAAAATCAACAAATTATTCGTCAAGTTTAATGATGTTGTGAAAATCTATTAAATAACTGCAAATTGAATTGAAGACAAAATGCAGATTCTTTGCTGTCTTAAAAAATCTACAGGATATTTAAAGAAAAAATAATTTTTTTGCAGATTTTATGCAAATTAAATTGAAGGAAAAATTCAGATTTTTTTCTGTCTTCAAAAAATCTGCAGAATATTTAGAGAAAAATATAATAAGAATTTTTTTGCAGATTTTTCTGTCTTCAAAAAATCTGCAGAAATCTTAAAAAAAGCTTTAAAAATTTTCTGCAGATTTTTTTAGCTGGGTTATGAAAAATCTATTTTGAAAAATTTATTAAAATTCAGGAAAACAATATATGGCAACGTAATTGATAGCAGTGGAAAGGTAATATTTCGCACTTTCAGATGGTATAAAAATGATTTTTTGTGCTGTAATACTTTCTGAATGTATTAAGGGAGAACTCAAACATTTTGCCTAATTTTTAATTAATTAAAATTCTAATTAGAATGTCACAAAAACGTGCTGCCAGGTACACATGCCATCCCTCTAAAGTATGTTTGTGCTAAATTTTGTAGCTCTAGGTTCAGCGGTCTTCACTGTAGAGCGCCAACTTAAACACATTTTCCTTTATTATTAGTACAGATGAGGTTGAAATCCTCCTATTCGCCGTAGAAAAACTCAGGAAATATCGTCTCACAGTATATCTGGGAACATGAAATTCGATCAAAATGAATTTAATTCTGATTGCCTCAATTATAGTGAAAATATTTTGTGTTCATACACCTTGAAATATGTATGTTTAGTTTAATTCCATTTAAGTCTCATTTTATAGGTGTACTAGCCGCCTTCGACGACCAGCGTCTTTGCTAAGGATATAATTTCAACTGAGTCTCTTATGCATAATTTGATATTTATGGTTCGAGTAACAACGTAATTTAAACTTTCGATTGCGGTAGTCATTTAACGCACGTTTTTTTAGTGGACTTCACCAGTTCTGTTCAATGTCTTCATAAATTCTTCATAACTTTTGTTAATGTCTCCCCGACCATGACATGAAACATCTAATTGTTCGTCGGCAGCGCCACCTTCACTTTCTTATTCCCCATGAATTTGATTTCTACATTAAAAGGGAGCAGCACATTTTATGTACAGCGGCATAATTTGGATTAGCAGATGGATTAAAACATGCTGAAAAGAGAATGAAAACATGGCAACCATAATCATTCAGCTTACTGGATACATTTAACATACATACAGCTTACTGGATACATTTAATACAAACTTAACCCTATGAGCCCTCTCTTGCCTCTAACCGCCCTTTCGACAGAAGCCGGATTCAGGCTGTTTCGGGCGCCTGGGGGAATTTTTTAGGAAAAATGCATTTCCTTTCTTTGTTGACAATTGATCGGGCAAACATAGGTGTCGACCTCCTGAGATTTCTGTTAAGAACGTGACGATTCCATTCTGTTTTCGTCAGCGTCCAGGTTTTGAGGCAATGGAATTCTCTCTCTAACCGGATTCAGAGAGTTAATTTACTTTATATCTCAGAAAGCTTGGGTTTTAGACTCCACAAAATTCTGATGAAATAAAACACGAAAGCAAAATTTATTAGGATGTTAATTTAGCTTTCAAAAATGAAAGAGAAACACGCAATTACATATTTATTTAAACAGCGAAAACGGTTGGAATTGCGTTGCAGCAGTGAGAAGTATTGATGTAAATTATGCCAAAAAATAATTTAAAAAAATTATTAAAATAAGAGAAAGTCTGCACAGGAACTTAACCTTTAGGCTACGGGGACTGAAACAAGAAGAACTGCGTTGAAAGCGGAGAGTTGAATCCTCCCTTCTATCTGGAAGAGCAGCCCTACACTCTCAAAAATTTCCGTAATTTCACGGCCATCTGCCCATCATTTTTACGGTCAACGGCCATTTTTCCCTTTTTACGGGAATAACCCCTATATTGTTGTTAGGATGTTTCTGATTTTACGGTCAAATACAGTAATTTTACCTTCCGTTATCACGGACGCTTTTCATTGGTCAATCGGGATGACGTACCAACCTGAAGATTGAGCGGGAAAAAATGTACGCCATTTGACCACATTTTCTGTCGACATTTTGTCATCAACGCCTGACTTTCCTGAGGAAGTTCTGGATCAAGTCCTTATTAATTAGAAGGTGAGATAATTATATTATTCTTTAGCTTTCTGTTGTTTCTTTAGTTTGTTTTATTTTTAGTACTTCGTTGTTTCAAACGTAATGTGCAGTGGACTGCTTATAGCTTAGTGATTACTGCGATGAAATATATTTCTTAAGATTTGCCATTAGATGTTAGATTTCTAATGTTTATATTAAAATGCTGTTGTTGATGGTAATTATTGCAGTATTTAAGTTGAAGAACAATTTTTTTTTTTTTGTTTAAGAGTTCTATTTTTTTTTTTTTTTTTCGAATTTCATGTCACCCCAAAATTGAAATAATCATAACGGGAGAGGAATAATTTGTTCAGCAATAGACAGTTGCTTATTATATGTGTTAATTTCTCGCTAATGTTTTATATGTTAAAATAATATTTTGCGAGACAAATTTGAAAATTTCCGTAGCAAAAGTTTACAAATTATATTCTGAAACCATGTTATATTCTTTACACTAATTTCGATTATAATTAGCATTCTATAGTGAAAAAAAAATTGAAATTCTGTTCAAAATTTTGGTTGCTCTTTGGGTCGTTCCATGTGAAATCAACACACTATGTGTGCTATTGATATAGACTTGGAAAAATATCAAATTTCATCAAGATGTGGTCTCCTTTTTGAATTAGCTACTGCAATGTAAATTTTCAAAAATTTGCCCCAAATCCTCAAACGGAATATTTATTCTTATTTTAACTTTATTTCTAACGATTTGTGTTTTTACCTTTAATGTCTTTATTTTATCTGTTGATTGTTAAAGTATGAGCTAATAAGTGTTGTGCCAAAGTACAAATATGTACGATTTAATCATTTTAGACTATTTACTGTGTTCTTCCTTCAGGTTAGCATTCATATTTATTTTCATGAATTGTAAATATTAGCTTTCTTGTATTATTCAGCTCAATACAGGGAATTAAGGAAAAAGAAGCTGCAGTTAAAAAAATTTCTTTACTCCTGTAATGTATACCTGTTGTATATTTGTACATATATAAGTATGTGTGTGTTTATGTACCGAGTCCATTGTGCACATGTATACACATTGAAGAGCAGTGGCGAATCCAGGATTCGGGTGTGGAGGGGGCTGAGGTCATAAAAATTTTTTATCGTAGTGACGAATGTCAAACCTCATGGCTTATATAAGCCAAAACACTTTAACTTTACAGGCTTTCCTCTCCTGACAATAAAAATAATAAAGAACACTACAATATTTTCGATAATTTAATAAAAAATACAATGAAATAACTAGCCAAAAAAATGTTTTCGACCACGCCAACGCTACAAGTGCGAGTGGAATGAATAGAACAGTGGAAAAGTTTCGAGCCTGTCAAGTCAGAAAGCACAATGTTGTCACTATTTTATTACTATTTTTTTAAAATGAAAACTAAGATCAAACAGTTGTAGTGATTTTAAATTAAATCAAGATTTTTGGTTTAGCTCTGGGGGGGGGCTGCAGCCCGATAGCCCCTCCCCTGGATTCGCCACTGTTAAAGAGTAATTATCTTTATTTGTTCTCGGATAATACCTGATACCATCACTGACTGCATCTGATACTGCATCTGTTGTGCCCCTGCAGATAGTTTCAGTGTTAAAAACCAATTTTGACCGTGATGTTCACTTGCACAGTGTGTAGTTAAAATTTCCTCAAAACTAAAAATTATGTTGAGCACTGTCAATGCCATTCTAATATTCATAATGTCAGATTTCCTTGTGTTAATATTATATACAGATAGTTTTGAAATTGTTAATAATTATTCAATCATATATGTTACATGTTTTCATAGTTGTCATGCTATATGATTTACTTAATTAATCTTAAGATACATGCAAATTTTAGCTTGGAATAAATATTTCAGATTATAGGATATATTTCAAAACATGGTTGATTTTCATTTAAGACATGAGAATTATTGAATAAGTAGACATTAACCTGAAGTTTAGGGTGCATACTTTCTTCATTCCTTATTCATTGCTTGTGATTTACTGCCGTTAGGCAGTTTTAGCCAATATTTGGTACTTTTCTGTTAGCCGGGCGCAAATGTCGCCAATTGTGAACCAAACGCGAGCCAAGTCGCCAAGCGAAGCAAATGACACAGAGAATGATTGTAAGAAATTTGGCGGAATTCTACATTATTTGGCGATTTTTGCGCTTGCACCCGGCTAACAGACAAGTACCCAATATTTTAATGTTATACTGCAGTTATTGTAAAGTAATTACTTTACAATAACTACAGTAAAACTTCAAAAACACACATTAATGTGTGTTTTTGAAGTTTACTTAGCATGTTTGTTCTGCAGAGATTATTGATAATCAGATGTTGCATGTTTTATACAGAGAGAGTAGTAATTATTGTAGCATCAAAAAATTTTGTTTTGTACTGAGAATGATAAATTATTCAATCATATGTTGCATGTTTTCCTAGTTGTCATACTAATGTTATCTGTAATGTCATGGACATAAAATATTTAACCTTTACTTAATTGCATGCTCAAGTCTGTGTTGCTTCTTGGAGTAGAAATGTCTGTAAATATGTATGTATACATATATATTTATGCAATATGAATTGCCAAATGTATATTACTCTCAAGTTGATATGCACGAATTATTACTGTGTAGTTACATTTTTTGAACCAAATTTTTACCAGTTTTTATGAAAGTATTTTTATTATGTGGATTTATTTTGCAGGAAAACAAGAGCCTCCATGAGGTGCAGAATGAAGCTCCAGTAACTCCGTTTGTTGCTTGCATTGGTGAGTTCATCACTTAAGTTTATGTCACTACACTTAATGATGTTTATTTTTAATAATAAGATGAAAGTTTTCTGCTACTGTTTAAATTACTTTTCAGCAAACTTAAGAGGCAGATAGTAAACATCAGAATTAAAATTGTAAAGGTCAAGATTTTTTGTGAATTTGTTAGTTCTTGCATTGTTTTAATTGAATTTCTTACCGTTAGATTTCTTGTAGAATTGAGCTGAAAACTATAAAAGTGTCATAAATTCTGAAAACAGATATTGCATCACTATGGAAGGGTTCATTTGAAGAGCTGAGTGGATGAACATGTTAAGTGACAATTAAGCGAATTTCAGAAAACGAGCTTTAAAGTTTAGAGGTTACATTTTTTTTTTAATTTTTTCACTCGATTTTTGCTGTTCCGGCACTTTTGTGACGAGAAACCATTCAAAATGTTTTATGTTTATTGACATGGTTATAGCTTTTTTAATTATAGAGAAAATTAATCTTTTGCACTTAACATGTTCTTCCATTCACGCGTCAAAAAACTTTGTTTGCTTAGTCATGGAAGAACATGTTAAGTGCATGTTACTTTCTGCACAACGTAATAGTGGTAGATTAAATACATACAAATAATAATGAGTTGGCAAAATTACATTACTATAAAGCTCTATATATTTTCAACACAAGTTGAACAACAAAAATAAAGCAAATTGGATGTTGAAATAGCACAAAACACACAAGATCACAAAATAATATGAAAGTTTGGGAAACAATAAAAATAAGAGTATTAATTTTTTGAAGTATTAATTCTTTGGTTGTCATAAATATTGTCATATTTTTACAATTTCTTTTAACATGGCTTTTTTCTTTTTTGTGAAAATAAAATTCATTTTTCATTCACTTCCTAGTGCAATTTGAAATTTTGTACACTTGTGTGTTCTTGCTGACAATAAACTATTTTAATATTTTCAGAACTCGGTTATCAATTGATTGCTTAACGTAGGTAAATTTCGTTCCATAATTTAAGAAAAGGCAATATAATATTTAATAATACCTATAACAATAAGTTTTAAATAAGATTAAAAAGTAGAAAATAATTAAAATAAGGAAATCTGCTTTTCAGCTCAATAATAAGAGTGTAGTTTTTAAAATTGATTTTAAAAATAAATGTATAAAATGATTTCGTTGTTGTAGTCATTAAGTAAGGAAAGGCTGAGTTATTAACTATTTTTTTATTTATTATGGGAGAGTAGCGGAATATACATACATCTTGTATGAAAGTTGCAAGTCAAAAGAGAGCAGAAAATAAATGCGTTCTCTCAGATAGGGGGATTAACATATAGACACGTGATCAAAGTGAAGGGAGTAATAATTATTTTTAGTAAATTACGTAAGTGTTTTAGGGCAAATTCTGGTGCCTAGAAGACGCCGTCATGATTTTCTGTGGGTGCGTGAAAGCGATTAAAATATTCTTTTAGTAATAAATATGCCAAAACGTGAGATTTAATAAACCTCCAGTGCAAGAAAAGAAAAAAAAAAACGAAACTGGAGTTTAAGAAAAGTGATTTCGGAATACATTAATATTGTACTAAGATTTTAAAATATATATTAGAATTTAAAGTAAAATTACTTGTATATATTTTATTATATTATCTCTTAACTTGATTTACTTTCATAAAAATATTTTGCTTTCCATGAATTTCCCTATTCAATAGATTCTGTACTGAAGAGTTTAGTGGTACCCGATGATGGACCTATGAAGCTTGTGATGTGCTTTAATTATCTTTGCATGCATAGTTCTTATATAAATATTTGAATATTGAAGGGATTATGTGTTATCAAGAACTTTTTATTTTTCATTTTCGGATTCCACTTCATAATATTTATGCATAACAAATTTACATCAGTTGCAAATAGTTCAATATAATTATGTTCATCTTGCAACATAATCCTGCAACAAATTGTGCATTTTTTTCCATTGTAATTATAAGCATGGAGTTTGGTGTTACATATTTTAACTAGTTACTGTTTTTCCCCCCCTTCTTTCTCCCCAAAATGTCTCATTTTTTATTTTATCCTTTCAGGAAATCTTTATCAGCTGGATCCTGTCTGCACAGTCTTTGTAGAGAAAGTACCTCTGGAACCCACGAACATGATTTTCCTCCATTTCGAGAAATTTTTAAAAAAATAGTCTGTTTTGCCATCGAAATGTTATTTTTGTTTTTAAATTAGTTTGATCCAACGTTCTAATAACACTATTATTGTCAATTTTTTCAGCTTATAACTAGAACAGTTCTGTCAGATTTAAAACAAGAATGGTTAAAATATCTTTTTCCCGGGCCCCCCCCCCCGGGCAGTTGAAAGTTATTTTTCTCTATCTAGTTTTCTCCCGCAACACTTTTCTGGAACGTAGCTGGCAATTTTATTTGCTGATTGGGGCGGGTGACGTCCTAACCTTCAATTGAATGACTTTTATCATTTTCGGCAGTATCCAACGTATTTATTCTTCTCATGTACTTTGCTTGCGGTATAATAATGATTTTCACGTTGCCATGCGTGTCCTGCTAGTATGTATATTTTTAAAACTCATTGTCTATGTGTATAAATGTCTGTATATATTTTTTGTAAGTCATTTTTGAAGGGGAAATTAGCAGAGTGCAATCAGCAATTATCAGAGTTCGAGAAACTGGTTTAATCATTGTTTATTTTGAACACATAGCACGTAAGACAAAGACACAGACATAAAGAACGCTTCACAAGCACAGTTCAAAACTTCATCACTAACTCTCCATTAAAGGAATCATGGGATGCATGTGACGTCACGCAGTGACGTATTGTATCATGACATAATCACAATAGCTTGTGATTGGGTAGAAGATTGAATGAGGAGACCGAAGGAAAGTTAACTGAGGAAAATTTCCAACAATTTTTAATAAATTGTTTTTTATTCAATTGAATTGCTTTACCTGTTATTTGAACATAATTTCACTAAGTGATTTAAGATTATATTTCATAATTTAATGTTTAATTTATCTATCGTATACAATTATAATTTGTATATCTGTTCACTGTTTATGTTTGTAATTAATTGTATAATGGAGAAAGAGAGGGGCATCATACCTCTTCATTCTATTACATTACTATTGTGAATAAGATTTAAGAATTCATATATCAACTAGGTCAATGCTATATAATTGTGCATACCTGAGCGTTTTTAAACATGTGGGCTGAACAGTGAGAACTTGTTGAGGTTAACTATGTTAAATTTAACATGTTGTGCTTTCCATTAATGGAAAAGTATATTTAAAAATTATTTTATTTAAAAAAATTATATTTTTATTTTAGTAAAGTATTTTGTTTCTTTGGCTAGTGGTACAAGAACAGTTTAGCCTTAGGGAAAAGAAGTAGTTGGTCATTAACTTAATGCCTATTGCACAGTTATACATTGTCTCTGGTCTAAAATTTTCTTTGACTGATAAAGTAACTAACTGTTCACTAAAAGTTTAGTGTTCTATAATACCTCTACATTATTACACATATTGAAATTATGTACTAAATATTTCATAAAATTTATTCAAGTTTTTAAGATATTTTGATTTTGGCTTCTGTCTTTCGAGTATAATTAATTTATTTCTGATTATATATATATACTGGTTTTGAAGAAACCTCTACAGTACCTCCATAATGGGCTCTTCTTACTGCAATCGGCTCCTAACATATGAGCAGGGGTCAGGAACCAATTTCCACTTTTTTTTGGGTGCTAACTTCCAAATTAATAAGCATTTTTGTACGAGCAAATTTCAAAATTTGGATTCGTGATCAGAAATTGAGGGGCAGTTTAGGTGGTCAGCATTCAAATTTATGGTCATTTTTATGTGGTCATGAACCAAAATTCTAGGTCATGGTCAGAAGTTAGAGTTACTTCTATTAGGTCAACTTTTAAAAATTGTGAGCAGAAATCCAGAACATAACGAGTAATTTTATTCGGAAAACTTCCAGATTTAAAAGGAGCTATTCGCAAAGTAACGAATACTTTTATACAGACAACTTACAAAATTGTAAGCAGTTTCCAGAAAATGGCAGCCATTTTTATACGGTTAAGCTTCCAAAATTGTGGACAGCGACCGTGAAATCACGGGTACTTTTAAACGGTCTACTTCCAAATTTACAGTCAGTAGCCAGAAAATCACGGGCACTTTTATACGGTTAGCTTCCAAAATTACGGGCACTGACCAGAAAGTAACGGGAACTTTTATACGGTCAACTTCCAAATTTACGGTCAGTGGCCAGGAAATTACGGCCATAGGTTTACAGCCACATTCATAAAATCACGGTCAGAATGTTTTACGGGCAAAATGTATTTTAACGGGCAATGGACGGACCCTGGGCTGCCGGTCACTGCCCGTAATTTTGCGACGAAATTTTTTACAGTGTAGTAGCAAAATGTCATCGGCCATTGAAAGCCCTTTCATCGAAACCCGATCACACAATGATCGGCCGATGAACGGATTCTTATCGGATAGGGATGAATTATCATCGGGAATTGCTCCGAAATGTCTCATCGGCCATAGATCAGCCGATCATCGATATCGGATGAGTTTTGCCAGCCGATACGATAGAAAACCGAGCAGTGCGGTTTCATGGCGATGAATTTCCGATAACTTTCAGATGAATATCCAAACAGATTTGGATGTGTTTACGATGAAAAATTGGTTGTTCAAATAAATGGTTGGATGTTTTTTTTAATAAAAAAGATGGCCAATAGATTTTAGGTTGCAAAAATTTTGGCAATAAGCACATGGATATCAAAAAATACCCAATTAAGGTAAATGCTCCAGTAGTGGGCCACTTAAGGGTATTTCCTCAATTATTATCTAAACTTTTTAGAAGTTTCGCTAATCTATATTTTTTTATGGTTGTTCAAACTTTTATCTAAAATAATAATCACCTGAAATATCAAAATAATTGCAATATTTTTAAAAAATTAAAAACTTCACTCCTATGTACCAGAAGTGGGCATAGCAAACTTTTGATGTACCAGTTGTGGGCACACCAAAAGTGGGCCACCCAGATTTGTCAATTATGCCAAATAAAAAAGAATAAAATTATTATATCTAGTAATAATAACAATACATTAACATTATACACTATAAAAATGCAATAAAAATGGCTTGATATAGGTGAAACCTTTTATTTATAGATTCTAATCACATGAGATTTACATTTTTTCTCTAACAGCCAATTTTTTATTAAAAGTTTATTCTAATTATCGATCTTTCATTTGAAGTTCTGTTTGGGGCATTATGGATATTAAATCGTGATATTTTATGTTAAATAAATCTTTTTTTTTCTTTTATCATCTTGCCTCTGCGGCCAGAAAAGAGTCCTTTTAAATGGTGATGGAATATTTTTCGATGGTCAAGCAATACGAGAGTTATTATTGTCTGCCTCGTTACAGCGCCCAACTAATTCTTGAATATCAGTCTTTTCCTCAACAGTACTATAAAATATTTATTATTTAAGTAATTGGTTAGAATGCTCCATTAGTGTACCAAAAGTGGGCCCAGTACTGGTTCTGATAAAAAATAAAGCAAATCTAATTAAATAAAAAGACTTTACGAGATATAACCTTCTTATTAAATATCACAAAACAGTCTATTCGAGAGAAAGCATGTGCTCCAGTACTGGCCCCCCCTAGGTCCACTACTGGAGCATTTAGTAAAACATTGATCCAAAAGTGGGCCACCCTTCACTATCCATAAATTATCAATATTATTTAATTTAAAGATAGTTTATAATACATTCATTATATAATCAAATAATAACAATAACAATTCATTCTAAAAACAAACAGAATGTATGCTAAAAAATAGTTGAATGAAGAGTTACCTCTTAAGGAAATCACTAAGAATAAGCTAAAAATGCTTCTCTCAGAGACCAACCTCAGCAACAAACTTTCTAGCTCCAAACTAAACAGGAAATAAAGTCTGTGCCTTTGGTATTTAGTTGATAAGGGTTTCAGCCTACAGAGGCAGATCTCTTATTTCATTACAATGTTGGAATTTCTTGTTTTACAACTTAAAAATTCAAGTGACCCACTACTGGAGCACTTACCTTATTAATATTTTATGAGATGCCAAAGAACCAGTGGCGGTGTTAACAACTTGGGCCCCTCAAAAAATAATGCATCATGCTTTTGCATAGTTCACTTTTCCAGCTATTTAACAAATTATAATAGGGAAGTTGTGTTACTTTAAATTCAAAGTTAGTGTGACAAAACTTTCCAAAATTATACAGCTGATTTATTTGACATGTTTATTATGAACTCTCCATTGATGATTCACAAAATATAATTAAAAGTCGATTATTCGTTACATTTTTGGAAAGAAAAACATTTTTGTTATAGTTCATAAAATTATTAAAATAAAGTTTCTGTGATGCAGACAATTTTTAATGACTCTTCAATCAAAATTGTCTGAATTTCTTTCACTTAGATGGAGTATTGGGCATATATATATATTTTTTGGTTTAACGTGTTACAGTTATAAGCTGCAAAGCTCCATGAACAATAAATTTTAAAATTTGATAAGCTTTTTTAACTCACGATAAAAATTGTAAATAATCTATAATATTATGGTTGACACAATTGCTTATAAATCTTTTTTGCTAGTAAAAAATGTTAATTTTCAGTAAAGTAAAAGCAAACAAAAAGTAAACTTTAGTTTTATTTTACACATTTACATATGATCATTTCACACTTTTATTTATGTTTTTTCAGTAACTTCTTGGACTTCCACTTCTGTTGCTGCTGAAAAGATTATTTCTCACGGCACCTAATGAAAAAAGAAATCAATGTACCATTATTAATTTACAACAATTATATATAAATCATACATTGATTTGAAGAGATAAATCACTCAACAAATTTATAAATTCGAGGGAAGTTTCTGAATGAAAGTTCTTTGGAACCAATGAAACGCTCAAAAGATAATTAACCAAATTATTTTGGAATGTGGAGATCTGGTCTCTGGCTTCATAAGTTTCTTAAGAGGGGGAGGGAATTAGCTTTTCCTTCCCAGGAGGTTCCAAAAGGAATCATCGAACCAAATATGAAAATTAAAAATAATAACACACAAAATTCAAAATCCTATCCCTTTATATTAAGTTCAAAACCCTTAAAATTTAAAGTAATTTTTTTTCTCTATTCTATTGAAATGTCCCTGCCTTTACCCAAAAAACATGGAACATGAATGACATACTTGTAATAAGCTAGAAAATGTTTGACACTGAGTTATTTTAGACAAAGTGCTTCATAGTTTATCTATAAAGTATATAAAACTTTCTTTTTAGTTTATGAAAATTATAAATAAACAATCATACAATAGTGACAGATTATTTTCACTTACTGTTTCTATTGAAAGTTTGAATTATTTTCAAAACAAATTCATTTGTTCACATTAAATCCCTCGGTTTGGACTGTCATTTCAACTGTTCATTAATTAGGTTCCTTTTTCTGAGAGAAAAATGAAAAGTTGGAGATAAAAGATTTTGCTCAAGATTTCAATATCACATCCACTATCAAACTCCAAAGATTTATAAGGTATGCCCATCATCAAAAGCCAAAATTTTTGATGTATAACAAGCAATAACACTTTATTACAATACAGAACATTCTCCAGCAATTCCTCTCATATTTTCTAAAGTATCATATTAGCCACACACACACAAAATCAACTTGTTTATGAGATTGAATTGAACATACCAAATTCACACTCTTAATTGCCTTCAAACGACAAATTAGTTGAGAGATGCTGGCTGAGTGTCCTCCAATACCGCTTAGAAAATCACTCTGAAAGAAAGAAAATTGATTAAATGCACGATTTGATACTGTTCTTTAATTTAAAATTTTGATGATTCCATAAGATAATTAAATAATATTTAAAAATAAAGCATTTCCCTTAAATAAATTCACACCTATTGCTATTAACACAATACTGGAAGAGATATTGCCCCAAAACTTGGAAAAACATCTAAATTTTGAAAAAATTGAAAATGGCCAATTTCGAGGAAAAAAATCTTAATTTGTTAGATAAACAGAAACAGTTAAAAGATTGTTACCCACAACTGATATGAAGTAAATGAGGAGCTAACAGTTTGTATATAAGAAGAAAATGGAAAAAAA
Organism: Araneus ventricosus; assembly: GCA_013235015.1. Classification (NCBI taxonomy): domain Eukaryota; kingdom Metazoa; phylum Arthropoda; class Arachnida; order Araneae; family Araneidae; genus Araneus; species Araneus ventricosus. The sequence continues at coordinate 37,106 of BGPR01003080.1, read as the reverse complement.
GCAAAAATTTATTCTTCTCGTTCAATCAGCTTTCTGTCTAAATCACATGT
>BGPR01003080.1:0-33461 GCA_013235015.1 Araneus ventricosus | reverse complement strand
CGACCTTAAAATGGGTACCCAAAATGAAGTCAAAGAAAATTTCTAATATGTGTTAGAATATTCTTGTTCGTATGCGAACAAGGCGAAGAGGATTTAAAGCATATTTAATGCTATAAAAACACAATAATGGAAGAGATATTTGCAAACATGTGGAAAAAATCTAGAATTTTGAAAAAATGAAAATGTCCATTTCAGGGAAAAATCTTGAATTTGTTGTAGATGACGAAATAAACAGTTAAAGATTGTTGCCACTACGCAGATATATGAAATTATATGAAGAACAGTTTGTAAATAGAAGAAAATGGAAAAAAAGCACAAATTATTCTTCTCTTTCAATCAGCTTTCTATCAAATCACATAAAAAGCATACCAAAAATAGTCAAAAGAATATTTCATATATGTGTTAGATATTCTTGTTCTAAGACAAAGCGAAGGTTTTAAAAAACATATTTAATGCCTAAACACAATGATAGGAAGAGATATTTAAAAGGGAAAATCTGAATTTTGAAAAAATTGAAAATGGCCAAATTTCGAGGGAAAAAGAATCAATTTGTTAGATAAAACAAAATAAACAGTTAAAATTGTTACCCACAATAATGATGAATTATAGAGAGAAGCTAATGTTTGTGATATAAAGAGAAAATAGAAAAAACAGGAAATTACGTGCTCGTTCAATCGCTTTCTGTCTAAATCACATGTAAAATGAATACCCAAATAGAGTCAAGAAAATTTCATATATATTTAGATATTCTTGTTCTAAGTATGAACAAGGCAGAAGATTTAAAAAACATATTTAACGCTATAAACCACAATAATGGGAGATGTACTTTACAAAACTTGGAAAAAAATCTGAATTTTGAAAAATTGAAAGTAAGCCCAATTTCGAGGGAAAAAAATCTTAATTCATTAGATAAACAGAAATAAACAGTTCTAAAATATTATTTACCCACTGACTGATATAGAGTAAATGAGGGAGCTAAAATTTTTATATAAAGAGAAAATGGAAAAGAACAAAAAATTTATTCTTCTCCTAAATATGAGCTTTTTATTTTTGTCATGTATATATACAACAATTTAAATAAAGAAAATTTCACTTTATATATATTTATATAATCTTGTTCGTATGGACAAATAGAAGCTTTAAGAAACAGGTTTTAATGCTATGAACAAAATTAGAAGAGATATTACCCCAAAACTTAGAAAAGCATCTGAATTTGAAAAAAACGATAAGTTACTTAATTTCGAGGAAAAAAATCTTAATTCATAAGAAATACAGAAATTAACACTATTTATAATGTGTACCCACAACTGATAGGCCTAGAAATCATCTGTATTTGACTGGTCCGAAGACAGTTGCAGGCGTTTGTTAAACATCCCACATTATGGAGGTAAGAAACTGGAAAAGCAGTAATAACTCCCAAAATGAAGAATTTATCACTAATACAGTTACTTTGGAACACGCAACGCAACTAGTTCATGGGCGTTACTTATTGTTCATCCTGTGTGTCGTTATAAAATCATGTTTACTGCGTGTTTTCGGAGAACTATTAATTAAAACGCCCCAAGTAATAGTTTCCATAATACGGAAATGGTTTATTTTCATTTGAGCAAATGGAGATCCGAAACATAAAAAAACCAATTTCAAAGTTTTCTCCGCTACAGTTTAGTTGAGGTCGTGTACAATTAAATTCATCATGATGGACACCTGTGAAATTGATGTCGAAGTAAGTTGCTATAATTATTGATTCAGCGGATTTTCCAAAAACAATTCTGCTTTCTTGTTGTGAGATATTACGCTAAAAAATTAATAAAATCTTATTGTCTCACTCTTTCTAACAATTAACCCTCTAATCGTTTCAGACGTATTTTTCCGTTTCTCATATTGAGTTCAGAAGCAGATACTCATGTCCATGTGTATAATTTCTAAAAATACCATGGATAAAGCATTCTTAAGATTTCAGAGACTTGAATAAATGCAATAAAGATCAAATTATTCAATTTTAAAGCAAATTTTCAAGACTTGTAAGCTAATACTTCAAAATAGCTAACCGCTTTGAGGGTTAAAATAGGAATTCAGCCAATTAATTCGTCTTTTCTAAAATGGATTGTAAAAAATATGCATTGTTCAGTATTTAGTAATTATATAAAATTTTGAAATGTTTTGAGTATATCTTTCGCATTTTTTAAAAATTTTTTTGCGCATACTTTAAGTGTTTGGTTTCAAATTTAGTAAGTGTACTATGAACGAAATGATAGTATTTTTCCAATAGTTACGACATAACATATCATAATTTAGGTAGCTCTCGAATTGAATGAATCTTCTGTAACAAATTTCTGGAATGAGAATTTAATCCCGGAGTGTACAGAAGTTACAACGTTATAAATGGGAGAGTTACAGAAGATTTCAACATAATAAAAAATTTTCATTCAGGCGAGAACCTGGCATCGAATTTGGGAATTGAAACTTTTCTTTCAAACCCATTTTATTCAATAAGTTTTATGTGCATACATTTGAAAGACGTTTTCTTTCCACTACATAATATACAGATTACATTCTTTTAGTTTTGAATTATAAAAAGTCTAAAAAAATACTAACTTTGTACACAAATATGTTAGACTTTTAATAAAAAATTTGTAGGAGGATGTATTTATTTTTAATTAAAAAATATAGAATTTTTTCTAATTTTGGCTTCATTCCTTCATTTTTGAATCAGTTCTGCTTTGTATAACTAAGATACGCAAGAAAGGGCATTTTTTTCAGGAACTTAACAACAATATTTACAAGAGAATGAGTTCTGCATACCATTGTGCGCAAATATGGCACAATGTTGGATATTAAGATATTCTTCTCCTGAAATATTTATTTATTATCTGCTTTAACTCTGTAGAAAACATACGAAAGATGAAAATTATATATTTTGTTACTAGAACTTTGATGCACATTCTAAAAGTTGCGGTTTAATTTCATGCAGCTGTCTTGACCAGTGAACGTCAATTCATAAATAAACCCCAAAAAGTGTTAAGTTTTGAATCGAAAGATATTACCAAATTTTTCTGCTCCCAAATAATTGCCCGCGTCAGAGTTGTTCTTCAGGGACTAAAAGCAAGAACACAGAGTTTCGTTCCATTTCCCACATTTTCAGATTCCGCTTTACTCTTTTGTTATTTGTTCTGTACAACTAGGCTTGTTCTATCCATTTCAAGTATATAAATCAGATTTGAATATACAGTAGAATAAAATAGAAGCTAGCTTGAACGTGCCAAAAATTTGGTATTAAGTATTATTTAACATTTGTTATTATTTTACCACACTATAGTTATTAAATTAGCATCTATCATTAAAGTTTAGTAAACATGGTTAGACATTTTTATTTCTATATTGTTATTATGGATTTTAAAAATATTGGCATTTATGTCATACTAACCACTTTTGGCCACCATATATTTGGCAGGAAATACTAGCTGACTCTAATTACAAATAAACCATTTTTATATAGTGTGATATTCGTGATTCTCCAACAAAATATTTTTAAACATAGAATTGTGACAGATATTTAACCCGCGCGATTTTAATAGGCTTACTCCTAATCTCGCCATTTTGTACACGAACCTCAATAAAGGAATCGAGTCACATGAAAAAAAATTACTGTATTATAAGTGATTAACATCTAATTGTGCTTTGTCTTACGCGAACTTTAACTTCGCTTTCTTATTGTTCAGTAGCTGCCTTTGGTGGCCAGCTAGTTTGCTGGTATTAATTAATTTCAATAAATTGTTCTATGTGTACCTTGGAGTTAATGTTTCCTCCAGCAAAGTAATTAAAAATATCAAATTTTGACAGACATGTGACTCGCACTATTTTTGAAGCCTTATATCTGTTTTGTGCATTCTATTCAGCTGCTTAATTCTCTCAAACTGTCACCTCACGTAACATTTGAGCTTTAATCTGAAAAATGAAATCATTAAGGCTCGACTAACACAAGAACTTGCTTGCTGAATCGAAACATGCTTATAAAATATCGAAATCATTCAGCGTCGGAGTTATTTGTGTAATATCGGACATGTCTTATAATATTTGAAATATATTAGAGAATGTTTATTTTCCGATTCATTGAAATAATTAGAGGAATGCACTAAGAAAACAAAATTTCAAACTAACATAGCGGCAATATATTTTTATGTATCCAAATGTATTTCCTAAGACAGCAGTTCTGGTTAGAAAAGTCAAAACTATAAATAATCTTCATCATTGCTTACTTTTGAAGTCAAATCTTACCTGTAAATTCCACAAAACTAGAAAAATTCATAGATTTTATGTAAACCATGTTTTAAAAGAAACCGACTTAACAAGAAAGTCAAACATTTATGCTTTGGTTAACAACAATCGAAGACAAGCCCAGGATAAAATATTTGTTGTAACAATGAAGAAGGTTTGAATTCAATACAACAATGAAAGAGTATGCTGTAAAATATACCTAAAAATAATTTTAAACAATTTTTAATTAGGAAAATAATAAGCAGCTATATTGGCATCAAAGAATCATTTTTGCAATTTCAGTGGTGTAAAAGTCATTTTTGAGCTATAATGTTTTTGGAAGTTGTCTAGAAAATGAGCTAATTTTGTTAAATCTTCCATGAAATAAAATTTTTATAATGACACCAAAGTGATTGTTCTCACTCTCAATAATATATTTGTGCTAAATGTAGTGACTGTAGGTGCTGTGTTCTGTTTCCTAGAGCGTCAACACAAGGATGCCACACATATTCTTTTTATTATTAGTAGATATCAACCCCTTAAGAACTATTTTGATACTTTTTTTATCTAAATCGATATCTTTAATGTTTCCAAAAATGAAATTTTGTTATGAAGTTTTCACCCTCTCTCTGATGTGCTAAAGCTGAAATTTTGTGCACTTGCCTGTTCTCGATGATTCTACCCTTTTTAAATATTTCCAGAATTTAATTACTAGTTAATAAATTAATTTTATTCAATTTTCGAATATGGTGCATGTGGTGCCACCCAGTATAAATTTCAAAAAAATTATTCTGCGATTCCACATTATTTACAATAATTATAAATTATAAGTTGAAAATTAGACATTAACGAGTCTAAAAGTATTATAAATTATAACTTGAAAAGTAGACAATAATGAGTCTAAAATTATTATAAATTATAGCATGAAAAGTAGACATTAATGAGTCTAAAATTATTATAAATTATAACTTGAAAAGTAGACATTAACGAGTCTAAAAGTATTACTTTGCAACTGATATGCGACTAAATTAATTTAAAAAGATAGAATTAACACATTAAATCTGGCGTTTTTAAAGCAATTAATACTACACTGCATTAACGAAGCTTTTCGCTTTTGTGATTTATCGTTTTAATATTATAGCGTTAAATTGTTTCTTGCTTTACACTCTCTCTCACGGATTGGATTAAAAAAATCTGAAGACATTATATCTGCACTCCTATTTTTTTCATTTATTTTCTACATGCATTAAAATAAGACATTGAACACAAAATTTTAGAAAGAAAATCACTTAATTCAATTTATTGGAAATTAGCTTGATTGAAAATTGCCTGAAAATTTTAACGCGTCAATTAAAAGGAATAACATAGTAAGAATATGTTTTCAGTTTAATATAATGAATAGTGTATTGTATAGAGAAAGCAAGTATGAAATTTAAGCGTACACTTGTATTTAAAGTGTCTTTCCCTCAATACAATATTATTTCAGATTTAGGTGTCCCCAAGCGTCTTAATTTTACAGTAAATCTTAGAAAATTTCATGTACGGTATCCTAATAGATACTAAAATAAATCTTTGTACCATTTTATTTTTGAATTAATTTAGATAGTTAGAAGTCAGTTTAAATTTATTCTTGTTGAGAATAAATAGTTATTTATATTAATTTAGAAAACACACGTGCCTGAAAATCCTAACGCCTCAAATCAAGACTTTCCATTAAAACAATTTTTTCTCTTCAAAATTTACTTTTAAGTGAATAGCGTAGTATAAATGTGCCTGTAGTTTAATGAAATGAATAATTATGGTATAAAGAGGGCAAGTATCAAAGGTAAGTGTACACATATATTTAAAATGTCTTTTTCTGAAAACTGAATTTTTTCGTATTTACGTGTCTTTAAAATGCTCCAAGCGTCTTAATTTTCTAGTAAATCTTACAAAATTTTTAGTTCGGTATCTTGACAGCTACTAAAATAAATTTTGGTATCCATTTTATGTTTCGCAAACATTTAGATAATTAAAAATGAAAAATGGAAAAATGTAAAATTTTGGTGAAAATTAAGTAAACAAAAATATTCAATGAAATAGCAAAATAATACACCGTTATGTTGGAAATGTACTTAGTAAAAATAACAACGTAAAAGGAAGTGAAAAAATAAAAAAATTGGAACGCATGGAACTTTTTAAAAAATTAAAAATATATTTTTTTTAATTTAAAAAAAAAGTTATTGAGTTAATAATTTTTTAAATATATTCCATATTGTAATGTTTCAATATATATGTGCAGAAAATGTAAGAACTCTAAGTCAATAATTAAGCAAAAAAGCTATGTATTGTCCACCCTCCCCTTAATTGTCTCCATGTTATATGCTATTTTGCGAAAAAACCAAAGACAATGGTCAGAATATAGTTGACGTTTCCTTTGTCTCATTAACTTCCCGTTTCAGCTAATCTCGCCGGTGATTCCAAATATTTGTTGCGTGTTGATTTCGTTGCGATGCGGTCACTGAGATTCTTCTGAAAGATCGCGAATGCCGTATTTACTCGAATCTGATGAAAGTCGTTGATTCGCCTTGTGAAATATACAGGAAGAAAAAATTTCTTGTTTAAAAGATAATATTTTACTTATATAGTTTACGCATGAAAGTAAATGGTACCTTTGTTTAATGAATATTTAAATATTTTTAAATTTTTATGTGATATTTTAAACTTCGTTTTTCTTTAATTTTTAACTTCAAAGGTAATTTTAAAAATTTGTGTAACTTTGCACAATCCTGAATTTTTCTTCCATCTCTCTATTTTCAAAATGTATCAATGTGAGTCCCGGTAAACCTCGATATTTTTTATCATTTTATTTTTTAATATCTAGGTTAGTGAAGATTTTCCATTTTTTTAATTCTGTGACGCAAAAATAAATATCTTAGTCGGAAAGAAATGTATTCGACGACTAAGCTAAACTTGTCCTGACCCAGATATGAATTAATAAAAAATTCAGTCTTCAAGTTCGAAATATGTCTTTCTAAAAAATATCGAATTTAAGTGGACTAGTGCGGAATCTAGAATACATTAGAAACATTTAAGAATTAATAACCAAACGGCGTCAGTATTATTTATATCGATTTCAATATTTATTTCTACTTGGATTTCGGAGCACTTTTTCAACGAGATTTTTCGTGCGATTTCGTTAAAGTAGCAAACATTCGTGAATATATAAAGGTTTCTTTAGAAAAAACCTATTTTTTCCGCATGTTGTTTGCTTATAAAATGCAGAGTTTCCAACCAACTTGTACGAAACTTACCGACTACTTGGAAATATATAAAAGATGCTTCGTATTAAAATTTGAATAAAATAATCTGAATATTGCAGGAATTAACAATATTTGTAGTAAATTATTTTTTACTGCACGAAAGTAGCAAGTTTTTCTTTCATATCGTGAAAGCCAGATACATAGGGCAAATTATATAAATTTTCCAGTTCAATACCAGTAATAGTCTGAAAGATATTGGCAATCCATGAAATGATGAATTTCGGTACAGTCTAAGAGAAAATAAATCATGAGAGTTTTTAAACTTGAATCTTCGATCAGCAATATTGACATTTATTGAAGTTGAATATCCTGAATACTCATGCATATTAATAAATTAAATACATAATTTAAATTGCTTTTCGATGATAACAATTTGAATTTTCAAGTTTAATAAGAGATAATGGAGAGTTTTAAAATATGTTTAAAGAAACATTTAACGAATATTTTTTTCTGTTTCTATGAAAATGCATGTCAACATTATGAACATCAAATAAAACAATTGATGACTGTTTGAACTCATTAAAAACTTTTTAAGAAACGTTTTGGGCCAAAATAATTTCCGTCGTTATCAATTTGTCGAATGTCCCCTAAATGTCCTTGTGATGGAATCTTCCCAGTAAAATGTGAGTTTCAACGATTGTATGTTCCACGATTCTCGGCAACTGATTGCGAACCACTGTATTCATATTAAATCCAAATTTTTCACAGATTAAAAATGGTACCTAGCATTTGTCCACCAGTATATAATCTCCCTCATTCGGTGAAGTTGTTTAAGGACATAATCTCGTTTTCCATTGAAAATTTGTAATCGATGGTTCGAAACCTTTCAGCATTATATATTTTATTCTATTTTTGAAAAATGCATGCAATATCGGTTTTTAAAGATTGCATGGATAATTTATTCTTTTTATTAATTTTCCAAGTGCAGTTTGCATGAAAACTTTCAAATTCAAAGAATAAATTGATTCCAACAAACCACATAGTTTCACAAATGTTTCTGAACAGAACCAACTAAAATACACCGGAATTCCAGGTCAATCGCTTATTTCTAAAATGAATCGATGGCCAAAAGTAAAAATAATATTTCAATTCCACCATAATCCGTCGAAGGAAGGTGTAGCCGCGTGGTAATTTCTCTCGCCATAGTAGGCTGGTGGTGAATTGCTCGATCTCCGTGAGAAGGAATATTTTTATATTTATTTTATTTTTGCAAGGAAAGATAATTTTTTTATAAGAATCATCCGGAGAATTTTTTTTCTTATTTATGCGTGCATCAGTTAACTGTTTGCATTAAAATCTTCAGTTTTAAGAAATAAATTGATACTTTCAAACCACACAAAATCAAAAATGTCAATGATTAGTCCAATTCAAAGAACATTGTAATTCCAGGTAGATTGCTGATTTGCAGTATAAATTGATGAGAAAAATATCATATCAATTCAGCCATTATGCGTCGAAATGTGGTCATGTTGTAATTTCCGTCGCTAAAGTAAGCTGGTGGTCATTGTACAAATCTCCTAGAAAAGGAATATTTTCTACTTATTTCTTCAAAAAAAATGATGGAGCTTTTTCCCTTATTTTTATGTATACCAGTTAAAAGTTGAAATTAATGAGTGAATTTTCTACTTAAAAAGTTTCATGTTGTCTGCGAATAACTCCGTTAAAACACACTGGTATTTAATCTAACTTGATTCCAACTATTTTCGAATCACACAGTTCTGCATTTTCTATGAAAAATCCCATTGAAACCAAACTGTGATGTCGCCTCCTAACAATGATTCTGTAAGTTATCACACCGTTAAAATTTTTCACTTCGTCGTCGAATAGTAATTACAGTCAAACACAGGTAAAGAGAACTTTTCGAATGGTCCCCACCGTACTCCTATGAAACTAATGTATTTTCAAATGCTTGTAACGAATTTCGTATACAGCGAACAACATACAAACAAAAAAATAATTTTAATTAGTCGTTCATTTCATTTTTATTTTAAATTTGAAAATATATTTTATTTACAATTAAAATGAAAATTTTAAAATGTTAATATTCTGCCAAATCGCTATTCGTTACATCACTACTTCCAAAATTTCTATCGACATATTCGATCGGTATACTTTTATTAATATTTTATAAATGTTTCAAGATTAAATTACTTTTTAAATTCTCAATTGAAATTTTCATAACAGAGCATTAAAGCGTGTTTGTAACAGTTGGGAGTTCATAAAATAAAATATGTAATGATATATATATATATATATATATATATATATATATATATATATATATATATAAATGTTAAATTCTGGTAAGGATAAGTAGAGACACAGAATATTTAATGTTTAATGAATAGTATGGATATTTTATTGAATGATATATTTATTGTTTTCAGTGCAATATAAAAGTGCAATATATTGATGTATTACATATTTTCATCTTGAATTTAAGTCCTTTCTATATAGTTATGTTTCATTATTAGTTTTAGTTTATGATGTTTTCTTTCTAAATACATTCATTTTAGGGTAAATTACCCTGTTTGTTTTTTCAACAACTTCAGTAACAGGGATGGTTTGTAGAGCAAAATTAATTCAACCTGGCTAAAGCTTGTCCACAGCCAAGCTGCTATATAATTGTTGAAAACTCCATATACATGGATTGCCTTTTCAAATACTATTAATAACAACAGAGATTTTTTTACATGTTCACATATAAATGTTTAAACTTAATTTTATGTTCATGGTATCTATAGTATTTTCAATTCTTTAGATTTGTTTTAAATTTGGTTGTATTGTTCAAATAATGACTTTTTAGTATAGGATTTTCTTCTTCATATGTCTTGTTTACATATATATACAGTGACAAAACTAGGCATTTTGGCGCCCGGGGCAAAATCTGCGATTAGCGCCCCCTACAACTACTCCCAACACCAACAAATAACACATAGATTAGCTTGCTTAAAATCTTAATTAAAATCTACCGTTCTATACTGAAAAAGGACTGGCGCTTGAGAAGAAAAACACTACTATGTTTGTAATATCTAATAAAGAAAAAAACATGTGTAGAAAATAATTTTGTTTGATCTAATGCAAATGCACCAAGTTCAAGTTTTACATAGTGTACATTAGAAAAAAACTTGTGCAATAATATAACAACGATAATATCGTAACTAAGTGTTCCACTTGATAAATTAATGTTTCAAACAATTTTTCAGATGTATAGGTTAGTTTACTCTGTTAACCATTAAACACTCAAATTACTTTAGTTTAATTTTCCTCTTCTTTGCTTTAAAAGTTTTTATCACATCATCGTAAGAAATCTTTGATGCCTTCTCATGTTCAATATAAATCACTGCAAGATTAGAAATGTGGTCTTGCTTGGTTAAGTTTCTTAAATAGATTTTTATGATTTTAAATTTGCTAAAACTGCTCTCATTCGATGCGACAGAATCTTCTAATAGAGTCAAGTAGATTCTTTGGGTCGTTGTCAAATTTGAATTGTTTTCATGAAGACCAGTTGTATATAAATAATTTTAAAAGTCAAGGGCAATAGAATTTAGCTTACTCTTTTTTTATTCATTTCCAGCTAAATTGTCGCTACTTATCACAGTATACTTAAAACTCTCTATTTCAACAGATAGTTCATCCTTGTCCAGGTCGTCTCGGTACAAATTTGCCAAAGTAGTAGCCTTCTCTCTTAAAGTTTTGTTATCGAGAGTCGTCAGTTGTTTGGGAGACAAGAATCCGAAAATTTTGTTCGCCTTTTGCATTGATTGGAATCGTCTCTCTAACTCAGCTTCTATTCTATCATTCACTTGCAGTAAGGCAAGTTTGAATTTTTTATGTTGAGAAATTTCAGAGCTTCCATCTTCACATTTTTTGTAAAAAAATCTTTTCTTCTTATTCTTCCTTACCTCCTTAAAAGACGCGTCTACATTAAGAGCAAGACAAGATTGTTCTGCTTCTTCAAGGACATCATTCACAATTGTACCTCTACAATCTTTTATTTGTGCAGTCTTTTATAGGCGTACTATATACAAATTTCAGAGAAATTTGTTATAGTTATAATAATTAAGTTATAATAATTAAAACGATGAAAAAAGATAAATGAAACACACCTTAAGTTCATTCATTCTTGTGATTATGAGAAACACCAGCCTGATGTGTCCTAGCGATTTATTCGATGTTTGGACATATATTTGGAAGGTACACTCATTTCCTCATCAATACATTGAAAATTTCCTCTCTTTTCACACATAATGGTGTTGAGGGGAAAATATCCTAATTCACATAAATATGATGTTGAAAATTGCAATAAAAGGTTTAAAGCTTTTTTAGATATTGACGCGTATTCTTCTTTTATGGAAGACCAAAAAGCAGATGCGGCCCGAGGTAATTTTACCAACCGGGCAAGGCAACAGTATGGCGCCACACCCACATAAAACCATGCTATTTTTTAAAAATCTATAATGTCTGTATTCTAAAAGTTGAACAAACCTAATTTTTTAGAACATAGAAATATGCATGATTTTCCTGCAAATATGACTTAACAATATCATGATGAGAATTTATAAACTCCATATATATTTAAGATTCGATAGTGGTCTTATTTAATTTGAAATAATTCAACAAATTTATTTTTAAAATACAATATTTGCCGTTTTTCCGGAGCTCTCGTGTCCATTAAACCATTCTTCCCTTCAAGCTCCAGCTTTGGCGCCACGGGCAGTTGCCCAGTTTGCCCAAGCCTCGGGCCGCCCCTGCCAAAAAGTTTTCAAGAGACAATTCCTTGTGTTTAATCATAAGGGGAAAAAAGCAACCAGAAAGGTTAGCTGCTTGCAATGAAAACTGTCTTTGAACCGGAGAACTGATAACATAAATAGTAAATATATTTGTTTTTATATCTGGACACATATTTCTCTGGAATACCACAAGGCCCTCTCGAAAATCTTCTAGGGCGCTCCTTTTGAGAACCACTGCTTTAATGTGTGCCTAATGTAGACAAAATTCGACAGGACAACCGCTTGTCCAGTGATAGTTTTGAAAAACTGATACTTAACAAAGAAAACGAGCAGATTAACACCACTTACCTTCATTGGAATTTGCTTTTAGCCACGATGACAAAATGAGGAGGACAAATGACTTTGTTTCTCTCTCTCTTTAGCTTTTTTACGGTTTTCAGCTCCTAACAATTTTCTAGACATCTTTCGTTGAGTAGCAGAGTGAGGTTACGTTACGGAATTGTCTTCTGCCGTCCGTCTCAATATCCGAAGACTGCCCCTTTTGGACGATTTTACTCAGTAAAGGGGTGATAGGGGGTGTAATATGAGTCCATTTAAAGAGTCCGGACAGGCGCATACGCGGAAGGAAGCTGTAGTGTTCCCACATTCCTACGCGAATCCATCAGTCACACCCCTCAGCGCCCTGCTTCTCGTTTCGCCGGCGTTGCTTGGGTTTTATCAACAGACAGATCTTCATTTTACGTACTTATTTAATTACATTACAACTGGTTTTGATTCCGGGCTAGAATTTAAACAGAAAATTAAAAAGTAAAACAAATATATTTTTATACTATTTTTCCCATAAATTTTTCACCTTCCCTGGGCTGGCGCCCCCTCTTGACTGGCGCCCGGGGCAAATGCCCCGGTTGCCCCCCTCTCGTTTCCTCACTGTATATATATATATATATATATATGCACGATAGAAAGAGAGGAAGGCAAGCGGTGTTCTTCAAAGAACAGTACCACTTAAGTGCTTCAAGATTTTGAATAACTTTTCACGAGAATATCCTTTTACGAAAATTTTCATTTTACACGCGAGTTATTATATAGCAACATTAGTATATCTAAATGTCAAAAAGTGTTATAATAATTTTATTCATTTACTAAACATACCGTAAGAAATAAAATTAATAAAGATAATCAAGAATAAAATAAATACTTACATTTTTCCCAAATGAAAGACGGTCAAATTAAGCACTGTCAGGTAGATGCTAGCTAGTGGAAGCCATTGAAGTTGCAAATACTCTCGAACGACACGTCACCGGTTCGTTGGCCAATCAAATTCGTCAATTAAAAAATAACAGTGAATTCATACAATTTTCAGTATTATCCGATATCGGAACTATATCTATATGTCGTGAATTTACTATTGTCGAATTTTCATCGGAAAATCTGCTCATAAATATCTAATTTTCCGATAAAATTTAGCAAAGCGGAAACCGGTTCTTTGATACTGATCTAAACGATATGTTCGCGAAGATACTGGATCAGTTTACGATGAATTCGATTAAAGGCCAGGTGAAAACAATGAGTTCATACTAGTAGCGATATATCAAAGTTTAACCAATTCATTTACATTTGAGGAAGAGAGTGTCTGAAACATGTATTTTTAGTTATAGTCGATTGTTTTTCATTATTTATTTAAAGAAATTTTTCACATCTGGCACAAAATGAATATCAGACAAAGAATCAAAATTGCAATCACTGAAAACATTGAAGGCGTAAAACGCATTCTCAAATAAGTGGATGTTACTAAAAGTAACTTCACTGCATTTGTCAGTGAAGTTCAGTTAGTATATATGTGCACAGTAAAAGAAAAAATCAATTTCACTCATCGATTAAAATGTTTTTCCCTTTTATGTATTTTATTTTCGCGATAATCTTACTTTATGCATTCTACATAACTTTTTCCTATGATTTATGTTTGTATACTGGGTGCCCACTAAAGTCCCTTCCTCCCTCCCCTTAATTTCAGAACGACTGCAGCTCTAGTCATAACAGTGGTATCTAATTAGAGTAAAACGTTTCGCCGTAAGCCAGTGTTATCTGACGGCAAACTGCGTCAATATCATTCCTATCGCGAAAACGGAACGATATCTAGAAAAAAATTCGATTATAAAGATGTAAGGCATCATCGATTTAGTTCAAAAAGACAATCTAAGAATGGTTAGTTAATGTCCAGAATGTGTCGTTTTGTACCAAACCCATGAGGGGGGCTTCAAAATTGACGAGGGGAAAAACTCACGGAAATGCAAAAACAATTTGTAAAATGGGTGCTGTCGTTAGCAGGGTGGAGTTGCGCTCTTGCTGATCAAAACAAAGGAAGGTCTTTATCTATTCCGACACACCCAATCGAAAGACATTTGCACTAGCTGTATTCTTAAGACAATATACAATATGTAGGTGATGATTCTGCAAAAAGCTTTCAATATGCACTTTACGGGCATAAAATCATATTCAATTAGTAATTGCTTAATTTTATCTAATGTTTATTGTATTCTTTATTCTCATATTTTCACCTGGTTCTACATATAACTTCATGGTTTCACAAACATTCATTTTCGCACCACTTCATCATATATGCATGCATAATTAAACGCATGAAGAGAAAGAATACAGACGAAGGCACAGTTGCTAGAACACAGAAACATACTTCTAGGAAAACACTGAAAAACATTTTTAAATCAGATGATTGACGACTTCTCTGAAGAACAATCATTTTCATCAGCTCAATTTCGAGACTGATCTACGAAGTAGATAGATATTAGTTAGTTATTACACCTGGAAATTGTACACTAAAAATTATATATATATATATTGCTTATCTCAAAAGGATTACGAAACGAATTGATTATTAATATTCAAATTGTTGGTATAAACCAACGGGAATATTTTCTTCTCGATTTTTTCGTTTATTAAAAGAATTTAGCGTTTTGTGTTAAGTGTCGTAGCACAGTGAAGGAAACAGAATACAATTTTTGTACCTCTTACCTTGTCACAATGTGTCCAACTTTTGATGGAGATTTAAAATTTGGGTGCCGAAACGACATACCGAATTTTATTGATTTTGTTTGTTGTGATTTGGATTTCCATGTTCCCATGCACACAGGCATACAAGAGAAAATGCGGTATATCTATCCTTCCACCTATTTACAAACATCTACCATTTGTGTGAAAAAATCATGTATGAAAAATCACCCATCGAGCTCTTTGGGTGTTTGAGTTACTTTCAAATACGCACATATGGACAGATCAAAGGACAGTTACTTTTTGGTGGATTTCTTCCGAAGGCCGCATCTGGATTTCTATATTTAAACAATCCGTTTTCATGTAACGGCTTTGTAAACCATCGGTTGTGGTCTCCCCAAACGTTCGCGTCTTCTTCCCAAAAAGGTGTAATTTGCCCTCCTCCCCCATTGATAAAAACTGAGAATCTTCTCTAACACAGAATGCCGCGATTATCCACTGGTTCCTTTTGGCGCGCTCCCAAGTCGAAAGGAGGGTTTTAGTAGCTGCGCGTGATTACGAAGGTCACGAGTAGCAACAATGAGCATTTTGCCTTGTTAGATAAAGAAAATCTAATATGCAATTTGAAAGCCTTTTCTTAACAGATTGAATTGAAAATTAGACTCTGATCTACCATTAGGGTTCGAAGATCACATACCAAATTTCAAGTAGTTCATTTAGGAGTTATCGTGTTCAGAAGCATGCTAGTTTAAAGAAAGACTTTCAGTCATTTGGTCCAAAATTTGATACAGGCCTACATTCTTTATTATAAAAATATGTACAAAATTTTATCTATCCAGCTATTTTAGTTTTTAAGTCATAGTGCTCATATGAACGCTGGCAGACGGCCAAACGGACTTTCCGTCGACGGATTTCGTCCAAAATTTGATAGAAACCCACAAATTATGTGTAAAGACCACATGCAAAATTTATCCCTGTAGCTCCAATAATTTTGGAGTTATCGTGCTCACAGACAGACAGACAGAGACACAGACAGATATAATTCCAAAATTTCGTTTTTCGGACTCATGGAGTTCTAAAACGTGAAGATTCATCAAAATCTTGAGTTCGAATTTTTTGTCGATTACAATACTTCCTCTTTGTATACTTCGTATGCGAGAAAGTAAAAAGTTAGCAAAGTTTAACTTAGCATTTATATATTTTAGAATGAAAAGGCAGTACTTTGCTTCAATTTTATCTATTTCATTTAATTAAAGAAAATAAATAAAGTTTTAAGAAAATTGCAAATGAAATTTCCCACCATTAACTTAACTGCTGTGATGGTGCCAAACCCGCAAACAGCATTGGAGCCATTCCGACAGCCACCATCTTGAAACTGAATCAAAAATTAAAATTCTTACATATATGTATGTTTCATTTCTTCAAGGAACATTTATGTCGCATCTTAAGAAAATCGAACAAAAAAAGGCATCGTGACTGCGTAACAAACAAATTTACAAACAGACGAAACGACGAACGGTCAAAAGAAAACAGAGACTTGCTTCGTCTGGTCAACTGAAGTGTTTCGATGCACTAGGTCTGGATTGGTGAAGAACTGCGACAGGATATTAACAGCAAGACATCCATCCTGAAACGAACGACAAACTTCCCAAAATATTTCTGCCTGGGAGCTCTGATATTTTCAAAATTTCAGATTCCCTAATTGAAAATTGCTCTTTAGCGAGTTGTAACAATTGCAATGGATAAGGAAGTGGCCGAATAATGATTTTTTTTATATATTTCTCACGAACTTTATGGATATACTGTATATATTTCGACTATTGAATAAAAATCTTGTATTTCATTAATTCAAGTTTACCTCCAAGCAACTTGTGAGTTCTGCGTAGGAGTTCGAAAACATAGTGTGTTATTAAGCGATTATTAACATCTTTGAAGGTTTACACAGCACCTTAAAAATGACAAAAATATCGAAATTGGTTTTTGTATTTTTCGATGGTCCACATGGTTAGGAATCTTGACTCCAAATTTTAGATCTGATATTCAAATAATTTTAAAGATATTTGAAATTTTCTGAGTGTTGTCAGTCTTAAAATTTGTCAGATGAGGGAGCGTGGTTAGTTTTGTTTTCATTTTCAAGCATTTTCCAATTCTTAATATTAATCGAATATTTTCGAATTAATCAATTATTTAGATGAAATGGTTATTATAACTTCAATCTTCACTAATAAAATCGTTTCTGTTAGTTTATAGTCTTCGTTCTTTTTGAGTTCTCATTACTACCTAACTAATATTAAATAAAAAAGACTTTTTCAAGACTAATAATAATTTTTACACAAAGTCTTTTTTATTTAGAAGCTTTGTAGTATAATATTGTTGTTTTTTATTAATTTTTGTGTTGAGAAAATGCCACGATCGAATTACTGAGAGACATAATGTTTTGAAGATACTGCAGACTATTGACATAATATTTTAATTAAGAAAAAATATAGTGAAACATATTGAGTTAAAATAGTGTTTTAGGACACTTTAAAATTACATATTAAAATATTAGAGCTCTGCAAGCATTATCAGTTTTTGTTTTATAAATATTTGTAAAATGCATTTTTCTCTGACTTTTATTTTTGTTGATGCGAATGTTTTCTATACCCTAAGGCTTTTTTCTGTTCAAGATAGAATTTCTGAAATTTTTTATAGATGCTTTCATATATATGTGCTATAATTAATTATAATTTTAAAAAAAGAGTCAGATCTTAAATCCCACGCTAATTTGTGTTGCCAATAAGCCAAAAAATATGAATCCCTTGAAATAACTAAAAAATATTAAAAATTAAATTTTTTATAAGATTTTAGAAAACTTCAAAAATGTCAAACTTTTTAAATTTTAAAATAATAATTCTTGCTAAAATGATTTCTTTTAATCAGAGTCTATTTAATAAAATAATCTGAAAATTCAGTAATTACTGTTATTATTAGTGTCTCCGAAATAATTTTTGGAGAAAGGTGCTGTGTAGGCTGAAATTGTCGGTAAAAGCAAATAATAATATATCGCACAGTTAAAGAAGTAGTTTAATATTATTTTGATATACAAATACAGAAATTACAAATTTTGTGTTCTTAAAATTTAAAATTTCAAGTTCAGATCGAATTTCTAAAAGCATTTCCTTTTAGAATGATGCAAACCTAATTAAGCTTTATTTAAACGACATACGTGGTTTAGATGGTTCGACAAATCTAGGTGGTTACGTCATAAAAATGTTCTTCTGCAGCGAAGGGTATACAGTGTGATCAAGAAGGTCATTTAAAAACTTTAAGGATAGGTCAGCTATACAGAAACAAGTCAATTTCACAATAGAACATGGGGAAAGAGATGCAAAGGAGATTCCCTACCGGGGGCTCTTTGTCAAGTAAAAGAAAAGGGTACACCAGATGAAGTCGCCATCACAGATTGAGTGGAATAAAAAGTTACAATAGCGCAATAACCCAGGTGCATGATTAACACCATGCAAAGCGTGTACTGCTTCAGGCGGCATCTCCTTTGAACAGTTACTATGAAAATTCCAAAGATTTTTTTGTTGACACGGTGTCCTGTTTTCCATTGTTGCATTTGACCTGTCGCTTACGGCTTGTAATGCTGTTATTCTTGAAACTGGGTAGTTACATTGTTTGCATTCCACTCAATCTGTGTTGTACATTTCATTTCGTACATCCTTTTCCTTTCCTTAATTCACCGACACGGAACCCGTGCTCTATTGAAAAGTTGATAAGTTTCTGTATGTCTGACCTAACCATATTGTTCGTAATCGACCATTCTGAACATCCTGCAGACAGGAAGTTTGTTATCTGATTGACAATTCCTCCAATTTTGTATACAAGCTAGAAGAGAAAGGCACATGCTAAGGCCGGCAGCATGTTGAAATAGGAATGGTAGATTGGTTTCTGCGCCTTATGGTTTTCGCAACTCTGACGGAAGAGGATGCTCTAAAATATTGTTACGATATCCCCACGATATCGTTCGAGATGACTAACAACGTCGTCGAGATACCGTTCATTATCTTTTGTAAATAGGTTACTAATTTGCTGAAAGACCGCACATTGTCTCGCAACGAAGAGCAGGGCAGTAATGTGTAACACGTGGCCAGCTCAGCGAGGACAATAGCAGTAATCCCCTCATTGGTAGCCAGACCTGTGTGAATACCGTGCTTGGTCACTCTTATAAGGAGTGCGAAACGTAACCTGCTCTTCACTTCACAATCTCACCCACAGTGATGTAAGAAATGCCGTTGTGATTGTTATCCAGCGTTTAACTGCATGCCGCCATGCTCTGAGATGAGACCTCAGTGCGAAATGCGCAATGGGTTTCAAAATTAAACTGGCGCTGTTCGTTTCGCGTGTGTCACGTGAGCATGAATTGTTTCCATTCCCGAAGTTCATATTAATGCATTTCTGACTGGATGCTTTAGCTGAGCCATGCGCTATTATTGAAGAAAGTGTTGACAACGGCTTTAATACAGATTTTGTTTGATACGTTGGGCTGATCGAAAACATTTATCGATTGTGAAGCTGTTCCTCCCGTTCTTTTGATATATAAACTCAAAGGAAATATCGTCTCACATTACATCTGGGAACATCGCGCAAATTCGAGGAAAATTAATTTAGTTTTGATTGAATCATTTAAAGTGTAAATATTTTCTGTCTATAGAGTTGGAAATAAATACGTTTAGATTAGTTCGGTCAAAGTCTCATTTTGTAGGTATATAATGGCGATTTGTCGATGGACCTCGTTAATTTGAATCCAGTTCATCTGAAAACCAGACGTCTCTGCTAACTTTCAAGAAATATGAATATCCGATGTGATGCATGTTAAATACGACGCAATTTGACGTCTTTCTTATGGCGGAATATGAAAGTCACGAGAGGGGTGAAAGAAAAAGTGACGTCTGCTGCATCTAATTTCCGTTCAAAACTACGATATACATCTTTAAGCAGCCTTAGAGTTGATCAAAAGTTTCCAACATGTGGTACGCGTACCCCTGGGGTACGCGAAGGACTAATTGGGGGTCGAGAAATCAAAGTTAGTAATAGTGGAAACAAGGAAACATTAGGAATTTAAAAAGTGAGAGAATTTTGTTTCCTCAAGAATCGCATTGCTCAAAGATCGCATGGAAATTTTATTCCACTTGAATAGTTGATTATTACTGAGTATATTTTTGAGCTATTCTTGTAAGTCAATTCGAAATTATTGCAATACTGATTTCGTTTGATTTGGGGTCCAAGTATTGTTTTTTGTTAAAATGCAATAAAATGTGAAAGCATGAAAATAAAGTGTCCAACAAATGTAACAACAATTAATAGGAGTGTAATGTAACAAAAAGCAAACAAATGTAATAAAACAACAAATGTAACAAAAGTAACAATAATTAATAGGAGTCATTTGATTCTTAAGCTAACATAAGCCCAAAAAAACCCTTAATGGTTAAAAACCTCTTTGTATAGACGGATGGTTTGTAGTCCAGTCAACGAAGGAAAAATAGGAAGAGAAAATTGTGCAGTTTTGAAATTTGGCACGGTTGTTGGGGGTAGTGTCCTAAACTACATACTACAAGTCCCCGCCTGTGGGAGGTGCGCGGTGGGTACAATGGGGTTTTCGAATATGGTGCATGTGGTGCCACCTAGTATTGTATTTTTAAAAAAAATTATTTTTCGATTCCATACCATGTTTACTATAATTTTAAATTATAAGTTGAAAAGTAGACATTAACGAGTTTAAAAGTATTACTTTGCAACTGATATGCGATTAAATTAATTTAAAAAGATAGAATTAATACATTAAATCAGGCGTTTTTCCAGTTTCTGATTTATCGTTTTATTATTATAGCGTTATATTGTTTTCTTGCTTTACACTCTCTCTCACGGATTGGATTACAAAATCCTGAAGACATTATATCTTCACTCCCACTTTTTTCATTTATTTTCTACATGCATTAAAAAAAGACATTGGACACAAAATTTTAGAAAAAAAATTACTTAATTCAATATATTGGAAATTAGCTTGATTGAAAATTGCCTGAAAATTTTAACGCGTCAATTAAAAGGAATAACATAGTAGGAATATGTTTGCAGTTTAATAAAATGAATAGTGTATTGTATAGAAAAAGCAAGTATGAAATTTAAGCGTACACATGTATTTAAAGTGTCTTTCCCTCAATACAATATTATTTCAGATTTAGGTGTCCCCAAGCGTCTTAATTTTACAGTAAATCTTAGAAAATTTCTTGTACGGTATCCTAATAGATACTAAAATAAATCTTTGTACCATTTTATTTTTGAATTAATTTAGATAGTTAGAAGTCAGTTTAAATTTATTTTTGTTGAGAATAAATAGTTATTTATATTAATTTAGAAAACACACGTGCCTGAAAATCTTAACACGTCAAATCAAGACTTTCCATTTAAATATTTTTTTTCTCTTCAAAATTTACTTTTAAGTGAATAGCATAGTATAAATGTGCCTTTAGTTTAATAAAATGAATAATTATGGTATAAAAAAAGCAAGTATCAAAGGCAAGTGTACACAAATATTTAAAATGTCTTTTTCTCAAAACTATATTTTTTCAGACTTACACGTCTTTAAAATGCTAAATGCGTCTTAATTTTCTAATAAATCTATCAAAATTTTAGTTCGGTATCCTGATAGATAATAAAATAAATCTTGGTATCCATTTTATGTTTCGACAACATTTAGATAATTAAAAGTAAAAAATGAAAAAAATGTAAAATTTTGATAAAATTAAGTAAACAAAAGAATATTTCCTATAAAT
Source organism: Araneus ventricosus (assembly GCA_013235015.1). Classification (NCBI taxonomy): domain Eukaryota; kingdom Metazoa; phylum Arthropoda; class Arachnida; order Araneae; family Araneidae; genus Araneus; species Araneus ventricosus. Next base: position 11,348 of record BGPR01003080.1, on the reverse strand, counting down.
TAACTATTCATTGAAATAGCAAAATAATACCCCGTTATATTGGAAATGCACTTAGGAAAAACAACAATGTAAAATGGAGTGAAAAAAATTGGAAGGCATGGGACGTTTTAAAAAATTAAGAAATATATATTTTTTTAAATTTTAAAAAAGATATTCAGTTAAATTTTTAAAAATATATTCCATATTGTAATGTTTCAATAGATATGTTAGAAATTGTCAGAACACTAAGTCAATATTTAAGCAAAAAGCTATATAGTGTCCACCGAACCCTTAAGCTGCTGTTAAAATGCACAAAACAGATATAAGGCTTCGAAAATAGTGTCTATAGTCACATAGTCACATGTCTATCAAAATTTGATTTTTTTTTAATTACTTTACTGGAGGAAACACTAACTCCAAGGTACACATAGAATAATTTATTGAAATTAATTAATGCCAGCAAACTAGCTGGTCGCCAAAGGCAGCTACTGAACAATAAGAAAGCGAAGTTAAAGTTCGCGTAAGACAACTCACAATTAGATGTTAATCACTTATAATACAGTAATTTGTTTTCATGTGACTCGACTCCGTTATTGAGGTTCGTGTACAAAATGGCGAGAGTAGGAGTAAGCCTATTAAAAACGCGCGGTTTAAATATCTGTCACAATTTGATGTTTAAAAATACTTTGTTGGAGAATCATGAATATCACGCTATATAAAGGAGGTATAATTGAAATTAGAGTCAGCTAGTATTTCCTGCCAAATATATGGTGGCCAAAAGTGGTTAGTAAGACATAAATGCCAATATTTTTAAAATCTATAATAACAGTGAAGAAATAAAAATGTCTAACCACGTTTACTAAATTTTAATGATAGATACTAATTTAATAACTATAGTGTGGTAAAATAATAATAAATGTTAAATAATACTTAATACCAAATTGTTTGAAGAATCAAGCTAACTTCTATTTTATTATACTGTATATTCAAATCTGATTTATATACTTGAAATGGATATTTGTGCAGCACAAATATCAAAAGAGGAAGCTGAAAATGTGGAAAATGAAACAAAACTCGGACTTCTTTCTTTTAGTCTCCCTGAAGAACAACCCAGACGCGGGCAATCATTTGGGAGCAGACAAATTTGGGAATATCTTTGAATTAAAAACTTAACACATTTCGGGGTGTATTTATAAATTGATGTTGGTTGGTCAAGACAGCTGCATGAAATTATACAGCAATTTTTAGAAAATGAATCAAATTTCTAGTAACAAAATATATATTTTTCATCTTTCGTATGTTTTCTACACATTTAAAGCAGATAATAAACAAATATTTCAGGAGAAGAATATCTTAATATCCAACATTGTGCCATATTTGCGCACAATGGTTTACAGAAATCATTCGCTTGTATTACTGTTGTTAAGTTACTGAAAAATGCCCATTCTTGACTATCTGAGTTATGCAAAGCAGAACTGATTCAAAAGTGAAGGTAAAGACGCCAAAATTAGGAAAAAACGCCAGATTTTTGAATTAAAAATAAATACATACTTCAACAAATTTGTAATTAAAAGTCTAACATTTCTGTGTAAAAAGTTAGCATTTTTTAAAAATTTTAATAATGCAGAACTAAAAGAATATAATCTGTATATTATGTAGTGAAAAGAAAACGATTTTAAATGTATGCACATAAAACTTATTGAATAAAATGGGTTTGAAAGAAATCAATTCCATGTCGGATTTCCACCTGAATGAAAAAATTTTATTTCGTTGAAATCTTGTATAACACTCCCATTTATAAAGTTGTAACTTCTTTACACTCCGGGATTAAATTCTCATTCCAGAAATTTGTTACAGAAGATTCATTCAATTCAAGAGCTACCTAAATTATGATATGTTATGTTGTAACTATTTGAAAAATACTATCATTTCGTTCATAGTACACTTACTAAATACAAAACCAAAAATTTGAAATGTGCATATGAAAATTTTAAAAATATCCGAAAGATATACTCAATACATTTCAAAATTTTATATAATTACAAAATACTAAACACTGTATATTTTTCACAATCCATTTTAAAAAAGACGAATGCATTGGCTGAATTCCCTCTTAAAGTGTAAGAATGAGTGAGACAATAAGGTTTTAATAATTATTTCAGCGTAATATTTCACTACAATAAAGCACAAATGTTTTTAGTAAATCCGCTGAAACAATAATTATAGCAACTTACTTCGACATCAATTTCACAGGTGTCCGTCATGATGAATATAGTTTTTCACGACCTCAACTAAACTGTAGCGGAGAAAACTTCGAAATTGGTTTTTATATGTTTTCGACCTCCATTTGCTCAAATGAAAATGAACCATATCCGTATTATGGAAACTAATATTTGGGGCGTTTTAATTAATAGTTCTCCGAAAACACGCAGTAAACATAATTTTATAACGGCGCACAGAATAAAAAAAAAGTAGCGCCCAAGAACTACTTGCGTTGCGTGTTCAAAAGTAACTGTATTAGTGATAAATTCTTCATTTTGGGAGTTATTACTGTAGCAATATTATTCTCAATTTAACTAAAATGCTTTTTAGGAGTATCTCATTTATACAATCGACAACAAGAGCGTCAAATATCACGCAATGGCCGGCTGCAAGTCTGCTATTCCCGATTGAGACCTTTATGCATCTCTCGCCGCCGACTGAATTTTTATTTTAAATTCGGATATTTACATACACATGTTATGCGGGAAGAAAAACAATTAGACTGATCCATCGCTACACTGAAGTTGCCATTTGTTGCATTTCAACAATAAAGGCAAGGCATGAATTCAATTTACGACGTTAAAATTGTTTTCTTAGTTGAAACAAAAGCCGAAAATTGAAGACAAAGGTGGTAATAATTATCCTACACCCATTTTCCAATATCCGTTTGATTGCTCAATTTAAACGATATTAGGTTGATTGAATGTTCCATTATGTTAGCAACCAGTTTATAAGGAACACAAAGGACACTTAAAAAGAGATCTCGAAATTTTGAACTATAATTAGATAAACAAAGAGGGCACTTTTTCCCGTCACCCGTCTCGCAACTTTCATGTTCCGCCAAAGAAACGACCTTTAACATGTATCCCATCGACTTCTCATGTTTGTTGGAAAGTTGGGAGAGGCTCCTCAGGTTTTCTTCTTCTATGATTCAAATCTAGGAGCTCCATCACAAAGTAGCCATTATCTCAACTAATAATAGAGGAGAATGTGTGTGTGTCTGTTCTTTGGTAATGTATAGGACAGACTGCTTGGGCCTAGAGCTACAAAATTTGGCAAAAACATATTTTGGAGGGTGGGAATGTGCATAAACTTCTTCTTTATGTAGGTGATCTATCCTATTAAAATTCGAAGGTAAACAAACGTATGTATGTATGTATGTATGTATGTATGTCCTTCTATCTTCTCACGAACCGCCGAACGGAGGAGCGCGGGGAAAGTACCAAAAGATGGGGAATAATTCAAGGAATCCATTTCGGCCATTTAAATATCGATATTTTAATTAGTGAAAAAGATATTAATTAAAAACTAATTTACAACAATACTTTTCATTGTTTCGGATACTTTATAACAATACTTTTCATTGTTAAAGCGCAATTCAAAATTTATTTTATTGTTGAAGTCGTTTGCTTTAAGGAACATTGTTACAACAACAATAAAAAAGTGACGCTGACAGAAATAAAAAAATGTATTGTTGAAAGTGTATAAATTCTTTTTTTTATCCCGTGATATAACGTCCAACAAAATCATTTTAACGAAATTAAAAGGAGTGTTTGTTTCTGTAAAGTTATGTGCCGAAAGATATAGATTAGTTATGTTAGTGATTTTAATCATTATTCACTGATTTGATAAAGTTTAAATATTTGTGGAAGCTTCTATTTTAAGCTGATATTTGGAAGTTACTATTTTTGCTTTGTTCAATTCTCGCTTTTTCCGATGCCTAAAAGAAAAAGAGGAATTACAGGGGATGCTGCCAGTAGATGGGAGGCAATTAGAAAACGTGAAAGGAGAGTTGTTGAAACTGAAGGAGAAAGAAGCCGCCGATTGTCAACTATGGCACAACGTGGCCAGGACAGAAGAGTCGAAGAAACAGAAGAACAAAGAATAGCCGATTGGCAGTAATGGCACAACGTGGCCAGATTAAAAGAGCCGAAGAAACAGATGAACAAAGAAATAGCCGATTGTCAGCCATGCTACAACATGCAAGAGAACGCCGTCTAAATGTTATTGAAGGACAAAATCACCATCAGATACAAACATTTTATGCAGCTAGAACTGTTCTGAACTGAAGAACACAACTGTGTGGAGAAATGGACAATCTCTGTCTGAAATGCGGAGGGTTGTATTTCCGGGATGAAAAGAATACCAGAGGAATTTACACTCATTGTTGTTATAATGGAAATATAATTGAGCAGGCTTCAGTGTATCCAGTGGAAATGAAAGGATTGATGGATGGCTCCGATGAATTATCAATGCATTTCAAAAATAACATAAGGTCGTACCAGTGATTCAATAGGTGCACAGATTGTACCGTCTACAGGGAGAGGAGCGTATTGCTTCAGAATTCATGGCCAAATTTATCACAGGACCTCTCGTCTACACCCAGTTGAAGCAGGAGGTGAAAACACTAATACAACACACTTCAACAATATTAGAACACACTTTAGGCATGTGTCACGTGACCTCAGGTATTATTCGATTTAGCCCGTGCAACGCCGGGCCATACAGCTAGTATAGTATTATTTTCTGAAGCCTGCAATTTAATCCAACATGCTAATAATCGTTTAAGAACGCATTATGTTCTCAGAATCCTACGCAAAACTCTCAAATTGCTTGGAGGTAAACTTGAAGAAATGGAATACAAGAATTTTATTCATCAGTCGGTGTATATACAGTATATCCACAAAGTTTGTAAGAGATATGAAAATTTTTATGCCACTTCATTATCCATTGCAATTATTACAACCTTCTAAAGAACAGTGTTCAAGTACTGAAGCTGAAATTTTGGAAATATCAGAGTTCCTCATTCAGAAATATTTTGGTACGTCTTTTGTTCATTTCATGAAGGATGCCTTCCTGTTGATATCCTGTCTCAGTTCCTAACCATTCCGGACCTATTGCATCGGAACACGTCAGTTGACCAGACGAAGCGAGTCTCTGTTCTCTTTGGACCGATCGGCGTTTCGTCGGTTTTAAATTTGTTTTTTACGCAGTCACGATTCGTTTTTTTAAATATTTTACATAAATGTTCTTTGAAGAAATCGAACACGACGTGCATGTAAGAATCTTAATTTTCTATTCCGTTTCGAGATGGTGGCCGTTCTAATGGTTTCATTGTTGTTGGAGCGTTTGGTACCATTTCAAATGTTGAGTCATTTTGGTTACAAATTGCAATTTTGTTAAAACTTTATTTTATATTTTTAAATGAAATAAATAAAAATAAAATAAAATATTCATTTTTCAGTCGAAAATATAAGAATTCTAAATTAAACTTTGCTGAATATTTTACAAATTTGTTAACTGAAAATGGATTGTTTTAAGAAGCCTTTTTAAATATAGAAATCCAGATGCGACCTTTAGAAGAAATCCATCAAAAAGTAACTGTCTGTCGATCTGTCCGTAAGTACGTATTTGAATGTGAGTCATAAACGCAACAAGCTCGATGGGTGATTTTTCATGCATGATTTTTTCACACAAATGGTAGATCTGTGTAGAATTTTGCTCTGAATCCGTGGAAGGATAGACTGCTTTCTTCTCTATCTGTTTGCGTGGGAACATGATAACGCAAAAACTCAACAAATAAAGTCGATAAAATTCGGTATGTCGTTAAGATACCACAATTTTACACCTGCATCAAATGTTTGACACAATTAGTGAAGGAAGAGGTACAAAAATTGTATTCTCTCTTCTTCACTATGCAAAGACACTCAACACAAAAAGCTCCATTCTTTAAGTATACGATAAAAATCTAGGGCGCTGGTTTATAAAAGCCATTTAAAAATAAATTTGTTTCGTCATATTTTTGGGACATAAGCAAAAAAAGATAAATACTTTTCAATGTAAAATTTTCAGCTGTAATCACTAATATCGAATTTGTAGATCACGCTCGAAATTAACAGTATCAATATACTGTTCCTCTTGTTCTATTAAAATACTATTTTGGCAGAAGTTGTTAATCGTCAGCTTTTAAACTTTTCTTCAGTGTTCTTCCAGAAGCAATTTACTGTCTTATGGAAAATGCGCCTTCGCCTGCATTCTTGTTCGTTATGAGTTTAATATGCGTGCGTATATGATGAAGTGGTGCGAAAATAAATGTGTGCGAAACGCAGCGAGTTATATGTCGAACCCCGTTTAAATGTGAGATTAAAAAATGCAATGACCATTAGATAAAAAAACGCAATTACTTATTGAATATGATTTTATGCGTATTGAATGCGTTTCGAAAGCTTTTTGCAGAATTATCACCTAAATAATGTATATTCTCTTAAAAATACAGCGAGTGCGAATGCCCTTCGAGTGGGTGTGTCGGAACAGACAAAGGTCTCTTTTATTTAGAATGGCAAAAGCGCAATTCCGCCCTGCTAAAGACATTTTACAAATTGTTATTGTGCTTTTAGAAGTTGTTTTTTTCTGCAAAAGAGCAAATTCAAAGCTGTGGGCGCGGCATTTTTGTCAATATTTGTAACATATTCAGCCATTAGTTTTCTTCTTTTTTAAAGAGAATACATTATATGATCGAACGTTTCCGGACACTTTCGGATTTTCACATTTTTTAGAATTTCTTTGGAAAGGCTCGATCAACTGCCCTTGAACTTCGTCAATACAATGAAGAGACTCTAACTCGCATTTTACTGTGAAGATTCGGCCACGAGGGCATTTAGAGGACCTACCAGGAATTGGTAAAGAAGAAAAATCTGGGTTCAACCCGTTCCACAGGAAACTGATTATGATTAACAAATTTCATGAATGGTTTTGCTTATTATGCACATTTCTTACATGCAATTTCGTGGAAATAGCAAGTTTATTATGGATAAAATAAAGGTTTTCTTAAAAAATCAAAATTGTCCTTCATGTTTTTTTTTTTTTTTTTGCTTTTAACATGCAGAGATTCCCACGAAAATATAAGAAACCTACAGAATATTTACAATGTGTCAGAAAAGTATTCCCTTAAAATTTGAAGGTGATACTATGAATATCAGAGGAAATATGAGTATTTGTAGTAAATAATTTTTTACTTCTTAAGTATGACAGAGATAATGCTTATTTTAATAAAAAACATTTCAAAAATGATTGACAAAATTATTGTTATGTATTTTTGCTATATAATTATTTGTGAAAAAATTTAGAAAATAATTTTACTGAAGAATATATTAAACTAATTATAATAATTAATTACAACCTTCTTTTTAATGGTATCACTTATTGAAATTTCATGATACCAACACCTTATTTTCAGAAGTTTCGCTATGAGACTGGACATTTTGAAGATGAGATACTAAACATATCTTCTTACTTCAGGGTTTTCTTAAATGGAAGAAACCGACTCGTGATTTTCTGAGTGTGTAAAAAATGCATCTCTGGATAAATGTTGAAGTCCTCTCAATAATTTAATCTTATCTCTTCTTATGCATAAATCAACTTAAAAATTAATCTAATGAAATGCTACAAAATAACAGTTTCTCCTAATAATTTGATAGTCACGGATATATCTGATTTGCTACATTAATTTAATCGCTTATCAAACCTCGTATTTTACTCAGTGTTTTCGAGGAACGTTTCAATTTACCTGTAACGAACAAATGGGAAGTGAAAGCAATTTCAATAAGAAAGAAATTTTTGTAGAAAAATAACTGGTGGCGATAAAAAAAAATTGACCATAATTTGAGATTTAATCGAGAAGAACAAAGTGGTTAAGTGTGGGGTTCTTCTCTGTCATCTAAGAGTCACGATTTAGAAACTTTTATACATATTTTTATTCAATGAATTTTCAATTAGAGTGAACATTTCTGTTTTCGTTGTAATCCATTGAACGTTGAGGAATAATTAAAAATCGTAAAACTGTGTTCATTTAGGGAATATAAAGTTGATAGACTCATTCGTATATCTGGCATGGACACTCAGAAACAAATAAGATGTGATAGGACTCATTAAATTGATTGATATTTATCATAGAATCTAGTTGTCGATATCCACTCACTCGGGCAGAAAAATGAAATGTTACCCGCCAGTCTCTAAAATTAATTAGAGAAATCTATAATACAAAGCAAAAAATATATGTATCTGTCTGTCCGTCGGTCCCGAAAACTCCTAAACGGTGAACTGTAGCGACAAATTAATTTTTAAAGTATTTCTCTGGTAAGTGCGACTACCAGAAAAATAAATTTATCACGAAATATTTTTTTAACATTTTATGCATTTAGAACTTTAAAATCAAGCAAAATATGTTATTTGGTTTATCAACGAGCTCTCATTACATACATGCAAATCGTGTACTATTCTTTTTTCTTCATATCGTAATCAAATTTTTCAAGGCAATCCTATGTTTTCTTATTTTAAACAAAAATGATAATCCTCCAAATATGAAATTAAAAAAACATATAACATTATAATATGAAACAGAAAATACATGAAAATACATGTATGTCTTTGTGTCTGTCACAACAACTCCTTCTAAACGGAGAACGGTACTAACATGAAATCTGTATATTACATTCCGGGGTACATTTGTACGTCAACTGTGCTATTTTCAACTTTCAGAATTAATTAATTCTTCAGATTTTTAATTAAATAAAGAAAATTAGCCGCTGTTAAACCTAATGCTTAGAAATTATTTTGCCAATAACTTCTGAAATATTTATCGTACGACATTTATTTTTACACCATCTTAAAGAGCAGAAAATATCTTTTAAATGCTATTAATTCCATTGAGGTAAAGTGTTTTCTCTCATTGTTATTAAAGTTTAAATTATTTTTAACGCAATTTCTAACAATACTTTTTATTCTTATAGAATTAAATTCAAACCAATTTACAGTTTCGCACGCGTGCTTTTTGCCAGTGTTAAAGTTTATATAAGAAAATATTATTTTCTTTTCACATAAACAGCAAAGGAGACTTTTTACTTCCGGTTTCCGGTTGTCGTATCATTTACAACTTTTAATATGGTCACACAGTGATCCAATGACGTTAATGAATTAGTACCTCGATGTTTCGTTTAATTTTCACAAATTTTTGAATGCATTCAATGAGTGCGAGTTAATCATTCAAGGTTTGTCAGTCCGGTTCCTATAGTAGAAAGAGGACAAAGAGAGGGAAAAATATGTTTTAACGGTGAACCTGTCGCAAGAACTCTTCCTAAACGGTAAATAGTTTCGAGATGAAATTTGCACATGCAATTCTAAGAACGCTCCAAGATTAATTGTACTTTTTTCAAGTTTCAAAAATATTACTTCCTAAGATATATAATTAAATAACGGAAATTAAGCCAATTTTCGGCTTTTTATCTCGGTTTTTCGCCATTAACTTCAGAGAAATATCTTGTACAAAGATAATTTACATACAATATTGAAGAGCAGTTAAATATCTTTTTAATGGTTCAATTTAAATTCCATTCTTTTTTCCTTAATTTAATAAACATTTCAAATTTATTCCATACTCAATTTGTAACGATGCTTACAATTATTATAATTAAATTAAAACCAATTTATCGTATTATCAAATCCACCAAGCCCGTAATTTTACCACTGTTTAAGTTATGATAAATAAGATTGTTTCTTTGAATATTAACAGAAAGCAGAATTTTATTTTCGCTTTTATTTCGTAGCATATGCATCTTTCAGTGTGTTTTCACGCAATCCAATGATGTTAATTATTCTCTTTCCGCGATGTTTCATTTAAAGTTACAAATTTTTAAATAATCATAATGAGTTTGTAAAATCCTTCAAGATTATTGAGCTCGCATCCCGCTGGAGAGAGAGGACCTAAGGAGAAAAAGAAAGAACACTATGTGATTTTTCCAGTCAGTGATACAAACACTAAAGAGAAGATAATTGTTGTCCAGATAGTGGCAATAAAATCCAAGATATGAAAGTGCTTATGTTGTCGCCATGGCAATGATGGGGAGGGGAAAATGGAGTACGAAAGACTGCTGGAATCTTGCCAATTGGTTCAAACTAAGGATAGAAAAAGAAGAGGAGTGTTAAAGTGCTGGTCGAGAGGTTAGATAGCACGTCAGTGGATTAACGAAAAGCAACGAAAGAAGCTGCTGCGAAAAACTCTTTCATTAAGTTGAAAGTGTTATAAGTACTTTGACTTAAGTATTTTTATACCGAGAAACGCCGGGTATATCAGCTAGTAGTATATGAAAAGGGGATTTCGAACAAGACAACCGCGCGGAAATATACAAAATACAATATCTAGTTGCGAGTCTAAATATACACAAATGTGGATAGTATGTCTGTTCTTCACTTTTTACCCTTTATTCGTTAATTGGATAATTTATCAATTTCAAGTAATCGACAAAGACTGATTATTTTAAAATCTCTCATAAATGAGGATTAAAAACATAGTTGCAATTTTAAGTAAAGCTTGAAACTATAGCTCGAAAAGTCTATAGGTAATCTCTTAACCCAGAGAAAAATTTCAATATTTTAAAGAAAATATTTTTCATCAACAAGATTTTTAAATTCGCTATTTCGAACTGTACACGGAGGAAAAAATTAAAACATTTTTAGAATTCGATCTATGTATGATCCACTACGTAAATTAACATTTATGATAAATATTTTTAAATTTATTATTCTTATTGAATTATTCTTCATTCGCTCCAAAATAACATCTTTGTCAATCTGTTTTTATGTCTTATTTAAAGACTTTTTCTGTTTATAGACATAATGTTATTGAAATTTATCTCCTTGGGAATAAAAAAAAATGAATGTTGGATGAGACTTCTCAATTGCATACTGAAGCTTAGCACTTAATATTTGATAGCTTCAATTTTATTTCTCAAAAAACAGTTATGAAAAGATATGAATAAATGCAAACAATATTCATATCTCAATGCATAATTTATTTTTAATTATATATCAGAATCACAGAATGTACATTAACGAAAATACAACACGAGTGACGCAGTTCAGAATTTATTCAAATATTCGGCACAATTCTTGTTGATCGAAATATAAATGACATACCTAGATTGTAAACAATATATATTTTTATACATAAATTAAAAATATTAAAAAGTACGTGTGAGGCATTACTTTTTTTATTAGATCCGTGGAACACGATTCAAGAGAATGTACAGATTCAACAATGAAAAGCGTTTGAA
>BGPR01003079.1:137493-150257 GCA_013235015.1 Araneus ventricosus | reverse complement strand
CTAGTAATCCGATTGGTTTAATGGGAGCCGGTAAGATTATGTTAGGCGTTTCGTTTCATTCCTTTTTGTGAATTGTTTAGAGCAATCAAAGGCAGTCGCATGCAAAGGGAGGAACTTCGGAGCAAAACTAATGGTTCATTCGTTGATTTGATTTGTGTGTCTCGCTTACAAGCTACTTTTCTTGAGAGCTACGCTTTGGAATGTAATCATCCTCACGTTGTATGGAGGATTCACAGCTAAAGGGAACCACGCCCATGTGTTGTCCATTTTGCACCAACACCGCCTTGGTAGCGTAGAATTTTTTAAAATTCCTGTATGATAATGATCAATTTGTATCTACAGGCAGCAAGAACAACTAGAAGTCCACTGTTATATTCATTGCAGCTAATCAATTTTCAGATCTGTTTTCTCAGAAATGAATTTCATGGACTTGGATCATTTTAATTATGAATCCTCCAAATATAAGGCAATTCAGAAGTCTGGATAACTTTAAAAATAAATAATTACAAATATAATAGCCCAGATCCTCTGGTAACTCTCTGATGTCACCAACAATAAAACTCGCGCCATAGCACTGCGAAACGTTAAACAGCATTATTTCATTGTTAGAGAACCTAAATTTCAGTAATTTTAAATTTAAAAGAGTAATTGTCGTTATAATTTCAAATTTAATGGCTCTAAAATAGTGAAATAAAATTTTCTATAGATTGATATAAAATTTATCTCGCTATGACTAATAGTTTCCGAGAAATTTTAAATTATATTAATCCTGACTATCAACAAATCGCAGGGGCAAACTTTCAATCATGTTAGAATTTACCTCGATGAGCCTGTCTTTTCACATGGACAGCTCTATGTTGCACTTTCAAGGTCTAGGATTCACAATTTAAAATTTACACAAAGACAAGGAAAGGAAATTTACACAAAGTACAAGGAAAATTATTAAACAACGAAAAATACTTCACACGGAATGTTGTTTACCAAGAGGTTTTTTGAATAAAGAAATATTTAAATAATAAGTAAATCAAAAAAATATTCCCTGTGTCATAAAACATATGTTTATTTTATTTGCTTTCAATCAATGTTAAACATTTCTCTCGCATATATATCTATTTAAACACGTCAAATTTGAAGGGAAATCTCTCGAATGAAGAGGCAATTTGCACCCGTCAAACCATGACGGGTGATTTTCTAGTTCCAAATAAATGAGGATAGAAAGATGACGATTGCACAGAAAAGATGGAAACTATATCTGATTTTTTTTATCTCGAAACCTGAATTTTTTTGATAGTATAATTTACGATTTAAACCACCAGATGGTTTTGCAGTTGGTAAACCTACGTGTTACATATGAAACAATGAATGTACCACAGCTGTCAGTCAAGGAACAACACTTCCTCTCAACAGTAAGCCAAACATGTCTTTTGCTCAGTTTTGTTCATACCTTCGGAAACAGTTGGGGAATATTTTCGTAGTTATATATGCAGTTATAAATAGTATAAAACAAAAATAAACAACTGAAACACTGTTCAGAAATTTAAAAAAACATTTTTAAAATGAATAGGTTATTTCAAAAATTTTGATGGTTTAATTTAGAGAAAAAGTGCATTTTTAAGCACTTTTAATTATTTTCTTATTTTAACGAAACTTTACTTTCTTATGTTAACGAAACAATGCCAATTTGGAGTTGTTTTATTAAAATCTTTCACTAAGTTCGAAATATTTCATATATGTATGCAAGGTTGGAATTTTGTGATCGATTTTTCACTCACTTCTTAATGCACTAGAGTCCTGAAATTTTGTATATTTATTGGGTCTTGATGACAATGCAACATTTTAATAATTTTAGAGCTCTCAATTATCATTTAAAAAAAAAATCGCAATGTTTGCACACGGTACGTTTCCGTGGCGCCATCTATAGTATTTTTAAGAAATAAAATATTTTAAACAGTAATTTAAATGTTTCAATAAAAATAAGTATATCCTATTATAGATCTTTTTAAAGAAATTATTGCTTGAATTAGTAGAAGAAAAATGGATTTAAGTTTGAAATATTTTATGTTTGTTTGTAAGGTCAGAATTTTCTGATGGATTATTCACTCATTGCCTAATGTATTGTATATCAGAAATTTTGCATACTCGTTGGGTCTTGATGACAATGCAATATTTCAATAATTTTAGAGCTCTTTTCAATAAAATATTTGTTGGAATTAGTTCATGAAAAATTGATTCTAAGATCCCAAACTATTTATAATACTGAATTATGACATAAATAAAAGACTAAAAACTTGAAAATAATAAATATAAAAAACTTCAAAAAGAAACGTTTTTACCAATGTATTATTAAAAAAGAAAAAATAATTTTTTCTCAAAAATCTGGAGGTCAGAACAAAAATCGTAAAAGCTTGAGTCGCTGAAAGCAATAGTATAAAGATATAAAACCACAATAATTATCATAAGAAATGAAATGTTATTAAACATTCATCATATAAAATATATTATAAATGTAATTACAATTCTAATTTACTTACAGCTTTTCTACATGCGCCTCACGCTTTTCCGATTTTTGTTCTGATCTCCAGAATTTGAGAAAAAATTATTATTTCTTTTTCAATGCATTGATAAAAGCGTTTTTTTAAAGTTTTTTCTATATTTATTATTAACTATCTTAGCTTTGAAGGATTTCATAGAAGCATGTGTTGTTAAAATTTCCATTCCCCAAAATTCACATCCATTAACCATCACCCATATACAGAGGATGAACCGAAGTGTTAAAAACGATCTACAACCACAATGTGGTGTGACAACTATTTGATATATTCTAGTCGTATATGCTAAAAAATCATTTCAAAACCCTTAGCAAACTTCGTCTACCACTATAAATACACCCACTTCTCTTCCGATATCTTATACATTCAGCATTTTTTCGACAATTTTTGGAACGGGTACTTCATATTTCTTCTCCACCCCCTCGAAAAATATCGTTCCATAAATTACATCTTCCATCGCATCCTCCCTTCCAGAGGAACGGTGGAGATCTAAATGAAATATGACAGTGTCCCACCCAGAATGAAATAGCCTTAAGAAAGCATAACTTTGTTTAGATCTTACTTTTTCCTCTCCCCATCTCGTAACTCACCCAGGTCACTGTGATTTGCTGCGACGACCATTTTTCCGGGAATTGCTCACTTAGAAAGGCCTTATTTATCGACGACCATTTGGTCTTAAGTGACTCGTTGAGACGGGAGGGGGTCGTTAGTTTCGTCGAGCAGGACGATTTCGAGCTTCGTCGATGAGAATAGTTTGTTCGAAATACTCCCTTCCCCCCTCCCCATTCTTTCTCAAGTCTAGTGCTTAAGGAGTTACTTTGTGATGATGTCCCTCACATATAGGTGTGTTTTCACGACTTATTACACTTCTGGCAGTACATCAGCAGCAATCTATGATGTGCTCTGCAGAAGCAATGAAGTGTAACCTTTTAGTAGTTTTCAGAGTTAACTTTAAGGCATGTTCTTTACAGATCATTGTGTATAGCAGATTTTTTTAGACAGTGACTCATGACCCCTAAATGCTGTCTATATAAGGTTACCATAATTTTTTTACTTGAAATCTCGACACACCGAAAGTGGGAGTTGAAGGGTCTTGGAAGAGGGTCAAAATCCGGACACACCGAAAGTGGGGGTTGAAGGGTCTTGGAAGAGGGTCAAAATCCGGACACACCGGAAGTGGGGGTTGAAGGGTCTTGGAAGAGAGTCAAAGTATAGTATAAAATTCTAAATGCTGCCTACGACTCTCTTTCATTGCACTAGCTCCGAGTTTGAAGAGCTGAAAAAAAATTAAAGACGTCAGTATGCAAATAATATACAACGTTTATTAATGTTTCGTAATTCAAAATTATAGTAATGAAATGGAGAATTAAATCAAAACTGCTAAAGCCTTTAATTTTCAGTTTCAACTAAGGCCTTGGTAAGGACGCTCATCCACTTTCTCGTAAACATTGGATGTAAACAGTGCAAGCAATGAATTTTATTTCGTTGGTAGAATGACATCAGCTTTTCCGAATACGTCAGATTTTCTCAATTACAACTACATTTCACTCTCGCCGCATTCACTGGCGTAAATCAGGACCTTTTGAAGATCCGGACACTAATCCGGACGTATGGTAACCATATGTCTAAAGGTCGACACATAAATTTCAGTTCAGAGGTGACAATTCTAGATATGGTTTGGTAGGAATGGGCCATAATGGGAGAATCTGCTTCGGGATAGCTAACAATAATAATCTCAAAAAATTAATTATGTTTTAGAATCGTCAAAGCAGTGATTTTCAAGCTGTACGGACAACCTGTCGCTTCGGAGATCCAAGAAAGTAAATTAATGAAGCCAAATTAAGAAAAGGTGTTTACTTATTCAATTAAATAAATGTCATCTTTGAAAGTAGGTAAAGGAGCTTAGTTTAATTAGGCTGACGTCTGGTTTTGAAGCTACATTTTTTTTTTACTTTACACTACGACACACCCCTGACTCCAGAGATAAAAATCTCTGGTTTGCAATTTGGATGAGTGTGCGTAGAAGCTTTATTGAACAAAAAAAGAAGAAAAAAAGATTGCATACAGTGTTTTAACATAGACGAGAAACATGTGAAAATTATAAAAACAATGAAAAATGTGTGTTTACATATGAAAAGACACTTGCGAAGCAAAAACAATTTTAAGACAAGTACCAAAAGTTCGCTGCAGTTTTGAAGCTCAGAGGGTTTTTTAGGATGGATTTCGTTACTTTGACCCGTGAACCTATGGCGAGAACTATATTTGAGCCTCCATCCTTCATCCAAAATGTCACATGACACCAGCAGGAGGACGGAGGCTTAGAGTCCACCAATCTTCGGGAGAATTAGGAGTCGATTTTGAAATTCTCTTCATTCAAAATCAATATTCTAACATTAGACCACAGTGGTCTTGATAAATGCTTTTAAATAGCACACATTTATTTTTATATCTATATATTTAAAATGATATGGTAAAACCTTCTGACAGTTCGTCAGCCCCAACCACTCGACTGCATGAAGATCAGAGGAACAGACCATAAAGCCATAGTAGATTTCACACATATTCTTTTTAGACAACAGATTCCTTTAAAATTGTAAAATCTTTCAATAAACCCATCTAGTTGTAATGTTTTGTATAACGTTTTCGCGAATTTCGGCGTGCAAGTATTCAGATCCATAAATACAGAATGACATCTCCCTAAATAAACAGCTTCCAACATCTACATAGGTATTTTACAATATTTTTGACTCGCCATTTTGATGGATCTGTTAGGATCTATATAGTTAAAATAATATGGTAAAACTTTCAGACAGTTCGCCATTCACAACTACCCTACGGGTTTCGACAATTTTTATTTCATATGAAAGCTTATGACGTCTAGTATATGTTATCAAGGGTCGTCTGCCCCACCATCCCCCATTTTGGAACGAAATCGAAAAACATTTCTCCACCATACATTCTCTATGGGAGAAAACCTTTAGAAAGTTCGTCAACCACAACCATCCGACGGATCACATCATTTCTCCGCCATACATTCTCTATATGTGTTTTCGATTTCGTTCGAAAATGAGAGGTGGGGGGGGCACGCGATCCTTTATGACATTTCTAGACGTCATAAACTTTCATATGAAATAAAACTGATCCAAATGCGTCGAATGTTTTGGACTGTCGAACTGTCTGAGGGTTTTAGCATATTGTTTTAAATATATAGATCCCAACAGTTCCATCAAAATGGCGTGTCAAAAATATTGTAAAATACCTATTGTAGGTGATGGAAACTGTTTATTTAGGGCAATTTATGGATCTGAAAACTTTCATGCCGACAGTCGTGAGAAAGCTATACAAAATATTACAACTAGATGAGTTTATTGTAAGATTTTACAATTTTAAAGGAATCTGTTTTCTACAAAGAATATGAAATCTACTATGGTTTTATGGTCTGTTCCACTGATCTTCGTGCAGTATTTAAAACTGAAAAAAGTAGTGGCTGCGATCCTGGAAGCAACGAGATTTCAGGGACAGTTCTGAGCTAAGTTGGTGCTGACCGCGAACCCGCCAGGAGTGTGGCGAGAGCGGTTAGTTATTGATTTAATGTCCTGAAAAACATTGGAATAAGGAGGTAAATTTCTGAAAAGATTTCTGTAAGTTAGCATACTTAAAACTGATAAATTGGATATCAAATACCGAATATATTAAAATTTTATTTTTATCTAAAGTAAGAATGGAATATGTTTAAAAACGAGGAACATTCTAAAACCCGAATAATCGCTGATCTGAAGGAATATTTTAAAATTTTAAGCACTAATATCTTCTTATTTATACACCATATCTTCGAATGGATCATTTCAATTCCTTCCTAAAGATTTAAGTTGACTTCCGCGATGATAAATTCCGATATTTGAAACTCTTCTGAATAATCTAAAATCCAATGTTTCAAATTCTACCTCTCTAAGTAAATACGAAATTCTTGTGTGAGCTCACACTTTCTTCACACAAATGCTTTATCCAGGGTGCGCCCCGGCAAATTGAAAAAAGGGAACGCGGCCGCATTTGCCGGGGCGTGGGCGAGCGGAGAATCGATTGGGACCGAACAGCCCCAGGGAGGGGCAGAAGACATGTGCGGAGGAGCCGCTAACGACGATCCCATGACTTCGTGCGCCCCATGCTAATGTACGCGCCCCTGGGCCTTAACGAGTGCTCTCTTTCGGTGACCTCTCTTAACCAGGGCTGGGGCGTCCTTGGCCCTTATTCTACTTCACGGCGTCTGAAGGACCTAAAGGAAGAGTGTTTGGTATGCGGAGGGAGGAGAAAAAAAAGAGCCATTTACATAATATTCTGGTCGCCCGAGGAGGAATTTCATATGGTGAAGTCTTTTATGAGCAGAAGAGTGTAGTTTAGTTCTTTGAATGGGCAACCATTTTTTAACAGCAGTGTTGTCCGTTTCGTAATACTTTACAGAGAGCACTTTAGGACGCGACGTGAGCCAGAACTTTTCAAAAGAGATTTAACCGGATGAAAAGGTGATGCTGCGATTTTTTTCCAGAAGAGATAAAACTATATATTTTTTTTTCATTGTGATTTTAGAAACTTCACACTTCGGGTTTCTTGAATCATTAAGATGAAACATTTCCTGTCTAACCGTCAACCTATTAACTCCCAACTTTATTTGAAGCATAGATTTCAGTAAATATCTGTCAAATTATGTTAAAAGCACCAAGATTAAAATTAACAGTGAAGTGAAATTAAATTCTAATTTTCTTAAATAATCGAAAAATGTGTTGAAAACCATTTTAAAAACTTTCTTATAAATATAGATTAAATGTTTTTTTAAATATAGTAAAATATAAAAAATAACGATTATTTTCGAATTCCTTACATTACTTCGAAAATAAATCAAAGGATAAACAAAAAAATATAAAATGACAACATTTTGATTTCAAAATTAGGTTAATGGGTGGTATATGTCAGATGAAAATTCTTTAGGAGTTGGCGAATACATATTGACTTGTTAGACAAACCAGAAAAGAAACATTGAAATATATTCGGTTTAACAGCAGAAGTAAAATATTACTGTCTTTTAAACAGGACGTTGGGCGTTAGCGAGTTAACAGACTTATAATAAGCATAAATATTCAGACAGAAACTAAAAAATTAATTCTTTTCTCCCTAGAGATTTCGTTTCTTGTATTATTTAATTAGATGGAACATTCTGTTTTGGAAATATGTTGTAGTAATGATTTAGCTAAGAATCCATAGACCTCATTGTTTTATAAATAAATTGTTTGTAAATGACTGAATTTTAGCTGATAAGTTTAAAAATAAGATACCTCGATGAGATAATAAATCGTAACATGCTCGGAATCTACGGTTAAGAGGTTAATTTAATATAATTATTATTTACATTATTCTATAGAAATATATACACATATTGATAGATCATGGCTTAAATAAAAGTTAATCCAGAACAGTAGAACGTAACTTATCCTAACTAACCCAACTTCCTGACTTGACTTTAGCTGATAAGTTTAAAATTACGATAAAAATACACCGATGCACATGACATGTTCAGGCACTATGGTTAAGGGGTTAATTTAATATAGTTAATATTTACATTATTTTACAGAATTTATACACATACTGTTGGATAAAGTTGTAAATAAATCTAGAAGAGTCCATAACGAACCGAATTCACGCTCGTGGCTTGACCTCCGCATTCTCCGAAAATAGTGTTTACCATCTTCACCAGGTGACCGGTTGATTGTCGTCAGTTCTAACGCTGCCCTCGAAGACAGCTGGCTAGATGTTAACATGAAATGCAGACCTTGAAAAAACCTTTAAAAGTAAGTCTGTAACACAGTATATTCCAAAGCAACCTGTATTTATTTATTTGCCCACTCCAATATAGCCTACACAGAGGATTAAGGCACAGTTTCTGACAGTGGGAATGTTTTGTTCATAAATAAAGTTACAAAATAAATGCATATACAAACAAAACATTGCATCTGTATTGAATCACACAACAGGCAAGAAAGCATCACCATAAAATACAATAATTCAAAACAAACTCAGAAAGTGAAGCAAGTTTATACGAACATATGAGAACTTTTAACAATATCAAGTAAAAAATACAGATATATCAAAAATCTAATAGAAGACCTTTAAATATAAAACATATTAGGGCACACATGACCCTTCAATGTGTAACGTTTAAAATTTAAGTCTTAAGATAAAAAAAGAAATCCCTCTTTCCCCAAAAAATCTTTAAAGAAACAAATATACTATATATAATATTTTTCTTAAAAATGCTACTATATTTTATAAAAAAAGAATATTTTTCGACACAGAAATTTAATTAGAAAGCAAACTGTATGTTTCACGTAGTGATAGAGATGGGAAGATATAAATTTCCAAATAAAGAATTGGGAAAAAATTGAGCCAACTTTTAAGGAGGCTGGAGAAGTCTAGGTTAAAATTTCTTAGTAATCATTTACTCAATGTTAACAAAAATCCAATCTTCGCCTCTAATATGAATTAACAGGAAACAAGTTTTCATCTAATGCAATCGAATCCGCTAAAATGCTCCTCAAGAGAATTGTTCAGAAATTAATTATACGCTAGGGTTCATTCAAATCAAATTCTCAAAAAATACAAGCGAAATATTATAAACAAATTGTTCGATACTTCTGGTTGTAATAAGGTTCATAATTAAGAGTAAAGGTAATAGATAATTAGGTAATTAGTTAGGTAAGTCATAAAAAAACATAAAAAAATCATATAAAGATAGGCTGATTTAAATTAGCCTTACTTCTTTGAAATAAAAAAATTATTCGCAGTTTGTTAATGAAAATTCTTTATATTTATGGAATGTATCATCTCAGTTTTTCTATCAACAATTTAAAAAAAGAAACTTGGCTACTTGATAAGTAATTTCATGGAATGAATTCATGTAAGCCATGGTCACGTGATTAAATTGATTGCTTATCCAAACTGACATGTTACTGCATGTTTCCACATGTTATGTTGCCAAAATTTACTTTTCTGTATGGGATTATTTTTTCCAATTCCTCCACTTCAAAATTCTGTCCCAACAAACAATAAATATCTCTGTCCTGAGCACTGTGAGGTTTACATTGTAACAAATATGTATGGAAAATGAAATAATTGCCATGCTACATCAGAAGAGATTTTTAAAACCATAGTTGGCTATTTCCATGTTTGATTCAGATTTCATCTTTTAATTTGCAACATTTAAAAAACTAATATTTTTTAAGAAATATAATAAGCAAATCCATTTAACAGAAATTCATGCTTTTTTTAAATTATAAAATTTAGAAATATAGGAGCGCTGATTATGCTACTGCAAAGATCAAAGCAAAAGTAATAATATTTTCAATATAAATATCCTTCCTTATTCATTTTCAATAAGAGTTTGGCCTGCACGGTTGGATTTCATTTAAAAATTCCAATTGCTAGACAAGAAAAATTATATTTAGAAAAATTTATTTAGGAAAAATTCATTAAAGTTGGTATATTCGATATTCAAATAAATAAACTGTCAAATTTAAGTAGCTTTTTATCAAGAATTTTAGTGCTTTTTGAAACAGGGCTGTTGCCACAAGCAGGAATAGAAATTCGTGTTTTACGAAATGGGGTAAATTTTGTGACCACACATTTATACGCGTGGCGCAGTCACGTGGTTGACCTCATCGTTTCACTTAAAACAATATTTTGATAAATTTAATAGTTTTAATTCCGGAAGTAACAATTCGGTTTTTGTTTCGTTTATTAGTCTTCAATTCGAGACAAAGTTCTCAAATTTACTTCTTCAGTTCGAGACAAAGCGTTTAACAGCAAGCGTACGTTTGAAATCCAAACTATCCAAAAACAGCATATTCACATTATATAATTTTAAATATTTTTTTTTGTTGCCAGCTTAACCAGTTGAAGATATGAAAGAATTTTTCAAAAAAAGTCTCAGCATATTATGTATATCAAAGCGAAAGCTTTTAATTAAACTTCCCTTCATTAAAAAATAGCTATCTACCTTCAGTTTCAGCTGCCTTACATAATTTGGATTGTCGAATCTATCGAAAACAGGTTGTTATCGGCAGAATTAAAACATTTCCTTTTAACCTCAGCTCATTAAAACGAGAACGGAATTCTTATTAGTTGAGAAGAGTTCCGCGTGACTCCTACGTCTCCCCACCTTCACAATGAAATGTGATCGCCTTGAAAAGAGAAACTTTTTTCCTTTTCACCTCCAAAAGATTAAAAGTAACTGATCTTTAAAACAGTCTCTTTTGTTGTTGGGGAATTTATATCGGATATTTAATTGCATCAGCTTTGAAAAAGCACTAATGATGCGATGGATGGGAAATAATTTAATATCGTCTGCCAAAGAATTATCGTTTAATTTTCGAAATTGGAAGCAGTTTTTTTCACTTCATCTTAACTGGGTCGCTTCTTTTCTTAAATTAAAAAACGAAGTTTTTTTCGTTTCTTGTTTTAATTTGAAATAGCTCATAAACGTTTTTTGTCTATCTAATGCAGGACTTTTACTTAATGGAAATCACTCACCTATATTAAATGAAGTATTTAATTTTTTAAAAAGACGATTGGTATTTTATCAAATGATTCCACCTTTATTTTAATTTAAAAGTGTCATAAAATAAATACGTTGCTTAAATTCGAATATATAATGACGCATATTAATAGAAAAAAGCCAAGTGATAAGAGATTAGAAATGATAGGAGATTAATTATTAATATTTAATTTTAGAAACTCTTCACTGGCATTTCTGAATTATTATTACATTTTGTTCTTACTTTTGTTTTTTTTTTAAATTTCATTATTTAAGTAATATATCTTAAGAACTTAAGAAAGTAAAGGCTGGGGATTATTTAATAAAACTCGATGAAAAAATGATTTCTTTCACGACATAAAAAAATAAAATCCAAAACCATAATAATACTAGTATGAAAGTGCGATATCAGATTATTTTCTATAAGTAACAGCTAAAAGGAGCTAACCAAATGGAATAAACGCATCATCTTTATTAAAAAATGTGTTGTTTTTTCAATAAAATTCTTGTTTTTCATTGACAATTAGATTTGTGTTGGGTATTTTTTAAACATTGGTTTTAAAGTAGAATTTTTTTATATATATAAGTTAGGAACTGTCTTAATTCATCGTTTGGAAATAAAATATCTTCTAGTTGATGGCTGTCCTTTTCTTCTAGCTTGTATAAAACTCTAGTAATCAACAATATTTTATCATTTCCTTATAAAGAAATTACTTTGTTAGTAATATATATATATATATATATATTTTATGGTTATGAAAGTTTAAAAAACTTTCTGCTACTTTCTTAGCATGAAACATTATTTATTAACATGTAAAAACTTCTAAACTAAAAGAAACATTTTAAACTGTTACTGAAATCTGTAAGATGAAGATATACAGAATTATATAAAACAAAAAATTCTGTTAAATCTTTTTTATAAAAAATTTGGAAAAGGAATGAAAGAATATACTCGTATATAAAAAAGAGAGAAATTTTTACTTAAAGTTCATCTACAATTTCAAAATGGAAAAGTTAATTTCGAAAGTTAAACAAGTGCGTTGATGCATCATATATATTTACAGAGAGAAAAATATTATGTTAAATTTAGATTTATAAAATACAAGTGAGCGAACTGATGAAGCATCTTGTATATTTTATTTTATAAATATGCTGCATGCCCGTTTATTTCTCTCTCTCTCTCTCATTTTTAAGGAGCTGGGGTATTTTTATCCGTACTTATTTCAAGAAGATTAAGCAATTTTCTTGAATTATTTTTGTATCTTATTTGATTTTCCGCGTGACGAAATCTACACTAATTTGTATAATAAGGAATACACAGAACCTTTACGTCACATGTACCAAGTTCCATTCCTTCAATTAATATATATTTAAAATTATTCCGAAAAATGTTTATGTTCCTTTGCAATACCCAAGCAGTGAAGTAATCTTGTTAAATCTGATTAATTAGGAGCGATTAATCATATTTAACATGACGAGTTGGCGAACATGAATAATCACTAGTAGATATGAGTAATTCGTCGTGTAAGATATAAATTAAGCGCATTTACTAGAATAGCGTGAGATTATTCTTAATTACATGGGATCAAACACAACCGCAGGATTAGTCTCACATATGCAATGCAGAGACACCA
>BGPR01003079.1:112107-137483 GCA_013235015.1 Araneus ventricosus | reverse complement strand
GATTAGTCTCACATATGCAATGCAGAAACACCATCCAATTGCACTCTATCCTTATTTTCGCAGCAACAGAATCTTAGTTTTACAGTGAAAAGAACTAGGAGTAACAACAAGTTCTTGTATTTAATTTTTCTTACATCAAATTCGGTGTACAAGGCGGATTTTTCTTACATCAAATTCGGTGTACAAGGCGGATTTAAAGAATATTTTGAGAGAATAGGTACTTCGAAAATTTCCATGCAGAC
Organism: Araneus ventricosus; assembly: GCA_013235015.1. Taxonomy (NCBI): domain Eukaryota; kingdom Metazoa; phylum Arthropoda; class Arachnida; order Araneae; family Araneidae; genus Araneus; species Araneus ventricosus. The sequence goes on along the minus strand of BGPR01003079.1, from coordinate 137,241 downwards.
GATAATTATTTGGGTTCTGTAAAGCATTCAATCCAAATGGTTTTGTTGCTTTATTATTTAAACTGCGCAGAAGTACGTTCTTTGAAAAAAGCTTCTGAATCTTTTTTCAATCGCGACCTTTTTTGAGATGAAAATTTCCTAAATTTTATTTGAAAAGTTTTCTAATGGGCCTACGATTGGGAAATAAAATTGAAAATTAAGTACTAATTAATAATAAAAAAGAAATTCTTTTAAAATAATTATTCAGCGAATTTTAGAATAATGTTTTAATTTAAGGAAAATTTTAAAATTGCTTATAATTACAATGAATCTTCGAAAAACTTTACCCATAATATAAGAAACTCTTTTTTAAAATAATTTAAAGAATTAGCCTAATAATTATTCTTTTCTACTTTTAATGAAGATATTTTGTTATTTTTTAAGGAATTTTTTATTACAGTTATCTAACAATAAATCCTGTAAAATTTTCACATTCCCACTGGAGGATACAATAACAGTTTTAAAAGCCCTATTTAAAAAAAATTAAGTAATTAGTGTAAGAATAATACTTTTGTACATAAATCGAAGTCATTATTTCAAAGAAATTCCTTATTTCATGCGTATAAGAATAGTGTATTAATTGAATTTCAGCGATGTTTGGCATTTAAACCCTAAAAATATGTGAAAGCTTTTGATATTGCTTGTGAGGTGTGGAAGTTGACAAGGAAAATTCCGGCTTTAATATCACCCTCGTCTTTTGACAATTCATTAACATTAAAACATCTGTCCCCAAATAACCTCAGTTTAGCTCCAAAGACGGATGTTACTGTCAACCGGTCGGTGTTAATATTTTTTAACATGGCTTACAAATGAAATAAATATAAAATAAAAATTAACCAAATAAAAATATTTATGTAGGCTTTAAATTAATTAACTTATTCTGAAACTTCTTTAAAAATATCGTCTGTATTTCTACTTCTTTTTCTTTTGTTGAAAATTAATTTGATTTGATGTCATTAGTATAAATTATATTAATTTATTCCAAAAGTTGATGAAAACTGTTTTTTCTGTGAAAATATATATTTGCATTACTTTTCTCATATCTCCAGAAGAGTGTCCAATAGATGTAAGCAGTGTCATAGAATTATGATTTTAAGAAGAAATTACTTTTTTAAATAATACATTGCAATTCTTGGCTATTATTTGAAAGAACTTATTATAAATTATAGTATCAAACATGATTTATTAGAACAATAGCACACAAAATTATCTAAATATACTATATTTTGAATTACACTAACGCAGAATATAATAAAATTGTTAACTTCAAAGAAAATACTTATATATTTGTAAAATTTCGAATATTATGATATTTTATGCTTTGTATGCTTTGCTTTTCTGCTGTATGCATAATATAACACTATAAGCCTGTTATGAACCAAGTTTCTTTCCCTTTAACCACAAAAATATAGTTTCCTTTCGTTTCCTTTACTTCATACCTATTATCCAAGATTTTCTAGAGAGAGAAAAAAAAAGTTTCAGGGGTATTTGTAAAGATCACGTGACCTTCCAATCAGACGATTTCTCTTCCAACCGTGAAAGAAGCATCTTTCCTCGAACGTTAGTCTCTTTAAAGAAGCGTCCTCTAAACTCAGACTCGAACAAAATGGAATGAGCGTGTTCGGAAGATCCACTTAGGGGGTTGTCCTGGAGATCAAAAGACCTCCTTTTCGAATCTAATCCCGTTAGTGGGTTCCATCAAACTTGGGACAGAAGTAGAGGCCTTTCCTTCGTTTTCGACGGTGGATGCCTCCCCTTTGTTTTGAAAGAGTTACAGTTACAAAAAGGTTTTGTTTCACTCGAAAAAAGACTTCGCCTCGGTGTGAAGCAGAAAGGGCTTATCTCTTTTTGTTTGGAAGAGTCTTGGAATAACCTCCGTTGCAGGTGGTTGAATAATTTAATTTGTCATTTCTTAAGGATTAATATGATTTGCGTGGATTATAGGCTGCAGAAATCGAGATGAATTTTTGTATTGATGTTATAATTTGAATAAAGGTTGGTTTTATTTAAGAGAATATAAAGTTTTCAAAATTAGTTGTAAGGAAGACATATGTATGTGATGATTCTTTATAAGACCGTGTAATTTTAAAAATGAAAACATCCCTTCTTCAACCAGAGCACTTCTACTTGATCTTATGAGTTGCCAAATCGTTTCTTTTCGGAGCCCCATTAAAGCTGTTGAATTAGCAAATATAAGAAGATTTCTTGCTTCGAAAGTATAGAAGATACAGCTCGTATTTTATTTTTCTCTTTCAAGGTTAGACCTTTCTCCTCATTTCTTTGCGCGCAACATCTTAAAAATGGTCATGAAGCGGAAGTATATTGACGTTTTAATATATCCAGTTGTCTTGTTCATCACTATTCATCTCAAGATTTTTACTATGATTTGCAGATTTCAAATAAAAGGAGTTTTGATATTTTCAACACGATTACCAAGTTATTTTTATATTTCTCTACACAGTGCCAAGTACATATCATGTATACATGGTGATTCTAAAATATTTGGGGCAAATTCAAAGTACTGTTACGTAAGTTAGGTAGGCAAAAAAAAATAAGCATACATTTCAATGATTCAGTATTTAACAAGAGGTGTTCGAAAGTGAGACAAATAACACTAATGCAAAATTCAAATAGGTGGCATATGGGCTGGTGTACGCAATTTGCCAACTACATTTTCACTGGATTCAATGAGAGTTTCTTAGCTCATATTCCTAATCTTCCCTTAAAAGAGGAAATTTTTACACATTAAATCTAGTGATCGATGTAGTCCAGAAACATATCGCCTCCTACTCTGTATATCCTTAAAAACCTGATACATGAAAGGCATGTCATACAAGCTTCATATATGTTTAGCAAGGCATACTTTCCTTTACTTTACACAACGACACACCCCTGACTCCAGAGATAAGAATCTCCGGTTTGCGGTTTGGATGGGTATGCGTAGAAACTTTATCAAAAAAAAAAAGATTTTCATACAGCAACGCATACTGCTTCAAATCCATGTTGGAAAAGAAGATTCAGACCAATGGAGCTCCGGGAATAATGGTTTACGACAACTCCCTTTGCCACCTCAACGCCCCATATATACACTTACATTCCACTAAAAACAACTTCTTGTTTTGGTTTTCTCTATATACCTTTAAATTTCAGCCAGTTATTTTAGAACCTTTTTGTGTTGAAAATTATTTCTAATTTCAAAACGGTAGTTTAATATTTTATTTCTACGCTCATATAGGACATACTGAATAAATTTTATTAAAACAACGATTCGTCATATAGAACAAAGTCAATTTTTTTCTTATCCCACTTTTGTAATTTTTTTTATGAACACTTCAGAGTCTGAAACTACGAATCAGCTGTGGTGTCATAGGATAATCCACAATTTCCCAAAAGCCAAGAAATACATAGAAATGAATAAGTGCTAATAAATCTGCAGCACCTTGATGAAAGAAGAAATTCCGATTCGAAGTTGATGTTTATAACGGATACGTCAATTTACTAACATATTCTAGCAACCAAATATTAATCCAGAAAGTTCGAAAATAATTACCCTAAAATATAAATCTGAATTTCCTTTGAATTCCACCCATTCCATAAAATATAAGAGGATCGGGTATACACTTATCGCTGCGCATGATTTTTAATTCCTGTCTCTACTCGAATCTCACCAAAAGGCCCCAAATCATCTTTTCTTTTCTTTCAGCAAGAAAAACATCTAAACACCCTCGGACTAAGAGCTTTTAAGCAGCACAGCATTATAAAATAAATGACGAATCATAATCTTGAAGAAGCTGTCACACAATCCAAAAAAGGAAACTTTCTTCCCAACAATGTAGAGTAAATCAGGAATATATACTGGGAATAACTGAACGGCATAACATCTCCCCGCGGAGTAAGGAAAGATATTCCCAAAGGGGAAGACACAAAGAAAATCTCCTGCATTCATACACCCCTTCAACCGCATTCCTTTTTCTAACAACCCCTCTCAAGAAACTTTACTTGTAGAATATTTCTACCAACACTGGTCAAGCCATAAAAAAGGAAAACAGGATTATGCAGCTGGCATCGTTCCTAGAATATACTAGGTTATCGTTCGGGAATCTCAATGGGAGAGAAAGGCTATAACGCAAACGACTTTGAAATCCAAACGTGCGAAAGTTCTTTTTTCGAAGACGATCCCGTTTTTCTCTCGGCTGGCTCTTTCCTTCATTCCCTCCCCTCTGGTGTCCGAGAGAAACAAATCTGTTGTTCGTGAGGGTGGGAGAACATGTATATTTGATAAACGGTCTTTCCTTTCGGGCGGAAAAATCGTCTGGCAAAGAGGAATATTTTATTTTACGCAGACGACTCTCTGTTGTTCTCCCATCATTCTGTAGGGAGAGTCAGAAGAGAATGTGGAACGCATTTTGTAGAACACCGAGGAATTATTGAACCGTGAGTGAGATATATTGTTGAAGATTTCGCACACTTAATGCCTCCAGTTTACGTTATTGCCTGTTATATAATCTATTCAAAAAAGATATTGCGTGTTTGGAGCAAAATATCATGGTTCAGTTTATGTTATTGCCTGTTATATAATCTATTCAAAGGAGATATTGTGTGTTTGGAGCAAAATATTGATTGATTTGCTGATTTCGATACTACTTAAAAAATGCGTAACTGTAAACGATGCTTTAATTTAAAAATATTGTTACAAACATGGAAAATCGCTTCCCAGCAATGTGAGTCTTATGGTTGGGAAGAGAGTTTAGAGGGGTAGATATGGAATACTGGCAGCAGCCGGTCTTGAACCCCTGACCTTGGTGACCATCTTGGCGACAAATGTAGCGATTTTGGCCTCGAAATATGGGATCTCGAAGGTGCTGGAATTTTCGCGATATCTCTATTAGGAGAGGAGATACCCTTGAATGTACTAGATGATTCCATGCGACGTCACGGCCTGCCGGGGGAGACTATATAAGGGGTGCGCTTGGATCACGTAGTGAGTGAATGTTGATCGACTTTGACGTGTTGATCGACTGGGATCGCCTAGGAGTGCGAACGTCTTGGAGTTCTATCCGCTGTGCGAGCTAGTAAGCTGTTAGACGCCGAGCGGTGGGAGTGTGTTGATCCGCTAGAACGACTTTGGAGTTTCGTCTGCAGTGCGGGCTAGAAAGCTGGTGAGCTGAGCGCTATTGAAAGTGCTGTTATTGTCGTTATTAGTGATTTGCTGACTGTTTTTGATGCTAAATCTGAAAGTGTTGAACTGTAATTACCTGTGAGTTGTTGTGTGTTTGCGTTGCTAATCTGTGCAAGATGTTCCTGTTACCTGTGCTACGGGTTTTCCTGCATATTTGCAAATAAACCTTCATTCTCCATTATCCTGCGTGTTGAACTGTTTACACTATACACCCACAGAAAGATTTTTGTAACAATATATACAGTTAATGAAGTAGTAATAAAAATTCTTCAGTGAATTTAGAGACTTATTAACTTTAGAAAGAGTTAAACTGATTAAATTTGATAAACGGTGTGAATACTGCATACCAAATTTAACACGTTCCATTAGCGTGTTACTCGCGCGAATTGGTTGGTTGTATAAATGTAGTATGTTATGAAATAATTTCTCAGTGTTCCAGTTGTATCTTGTGTAGTAATTCTTCAGTATCTGTATCAGTATCATCAGCGTCTTTTCTAGTGTTCTCATTTCATCGTGATGGAAAAAAATTGTTTGTCTACAATGCGAGATGTGTCCGCCATACTTACAGAACGTACACACAACATAGTCAAAGAGCATAGTAGAATGATAGAGTAGCTGTAGGCTAATATCAAATAGGTAACCTCTACAATACCAAATAGGATTTTTTTCTGTTTCATAGAGATAAACATGTAGATCCATCCAAACTTCGAGGTTGGATTTTTTAGACGATTACACTATTTTCCATTTCTTCATATACGAGAAAGTAAAAAAATATATTTAAGGAATACTAGCTGTCTTCGGCGACGAGCTCTTTACCCATAATATTAATAGCCCGTAGCTATACTTCCAAAGTGGCGGAATAAGTTGGCAAAATTTATTCCGCCACTTTGGTTACAGAGTTATTGAGGTTGGAGGGACTCTGTCAAATTTTTATCTTTGTGGAAGGTGCAGGCAATGATGTGTCTAGAGGTCATGAGCTTTCATATAGAACAAAAATTGATGATAGCGGCATAGTGGTTAGAGCTGGAGGATTCTGTCGAGGGTTTACAAATACTAAGGTTCAAACTACATATACTGTCAAGGGTCAAAAAATAATACTTAACTGTGCATTCTCTATGGTGAACATAGAGAATATACAGTGAAGTAGTATTTTTGTTATTTCTCTCAGAAATGGTAGGTGGTGGGGGCAGGCGAACATTGATGACGTATCTAGGGGTCATGGATTATCATATAAATTAAAAATCGACGAAATCGGTCTAGTGGGTGGGGCTGGATGACTGGTTCTTTGGATTTCCCAATTATTTTAAATGTATATATTTTATATCAGGGATGCTAAAAGGGTACCTAAACATAGCCAGATATCTAGAAACGATCCCCAAACGAAACTGCAAATACTGTCTCGAAATCTCACCGCCTCTCACTGGCACTGTCATATCATTACACTTCTATTAAAATCAATCAGCGTCCGGAACCACAGATACGGAAAGAGGCCTGGATAAATTGGAAATGCGATTTCGAATCAATAGAATCGGGAATTTAAATGCAGTGAAGGGTTGAATTGTGGCTGCTGCTCCCCAAAGCGTCCATCAAGGGGTCGCAACTGAATAATGTTCCATTAATAAAGATCGTTGTGTTCGAAAAGCGTTCAATGCATGCTTTTCAGGAGAGTGTACTGTGCGGGTCGCTCCTCCTTAATGGAGTTTTAACGCCGGACATCTCCTAAGATTTATGATGTCTTATTTAAGAGTTTGATGACTCCTACTGCTCTTAAATTCTGGACTAGTGTCTCTCGATATTTCAAGTCCGAAATTGAAATTTTCAGGAACTGGACTTCATTACTAATATTGATGCATGGATAAACAAATTTAATAAAAACAATTTTTAAAAACATAATTTTATTATATTAACAATATTTAATGTAATTAAATATTTACGATAAAATGATCATTATTGAATGGATAATTCGAATTAACAGCACCGTCTTTGTCATGTTATAGTCATTAACCGATTATCCATTTTTCATAGTTATATATCATAACATTTTTATTGTTATTATTTTAAATTTTCCGTTAAAAGTTTCAGAGAACAATGTACTGAATTAGTGTTATTTTCAAGTAAAGTATATTAGACATTAAAAATATGTTGAAAATATTTCAGTTAAAGACTTGCTTTAAATTCATCACTATAAAGTTAAATTTTTAATTTTCCCCCACTTTTGAGTCTCTAGTTTATAAATTATTATTAGAAATATCAGTGAGTCTTGGAATTAATTTTTCTCGCAAATTCTTTACTAGGAGGGGACGCTATAATGAAATACAAATTGAGTTAGATTAATCAATTAACTAATAAATAAGTTCTGAAAATATTAAAATAGTGTATTGCTAACAAAGTATAGATAACTAGTAATTTGACCTGTCCTTACGGACTTATAAATATCGAGCCACTGACAGTTCCGAAGAAAGCCAGCAAATTCGAGTACAGAATTTCCTCACAAAGTATACTGCTTCATAGGAAAAAAGGTTAAAATAACCAATACAATTTCTCATAATTTCAAATTCATAAACGCACTTTCAAACTTTCCTAAACACAAAATCTTGATTAATTACCAAATAACATAAATTAAAATACAATCATAAGGAAAAAAAGAAAGCTTAAATATATATATATATACAGGAAGCCACAAATTAAAACCCAAACATGCAACACACTACATCAAAAGAAAAAGGCTAAATCAACTTATACACAATTACCTATCACATTTCCAAATTTTCCTAAACATAATTTCAAACTGTTCAATACACAATTTCTTGAATAATAACCAAATAGCATTAAAATAATAATAATAATAATAAAGAAAATAAGAAGAAAAAAAGAATATAGGAAGCCACAAATTAAAACGGTACCAAACAACAAATCAAAATAAACAAACAACACAGTTGCGGCTAGTAAACAGGTACGAGTATTTACAAAAATAGTTAAAACATAGAAAAAATGACACATTTATAAAAGACATTTAAATATATATATATATATATAATGATAAAAAATAAAATATATAAAGTATATAAGTGTGCAACATTTCAAAACTCTAACACATGAGGAAGTGAGAATAAAATCTATTGCGAGGTTCCATCTTTACAAACGTGATACCAAGCCAAGTTAATTAAATGTGTATAAAAATAGTCAAGAAAGAGTGATACTTTGATAATTTCAAAGCACGTAGAAAGCCCATTGCGTTGCATTGCCCAGTTTAACATATATTTTTTGAGGTTTAGTTTAGCTATCGTAACGTCCCTTTTGAAGTTCCACGACGGCTATTGCAGGACAGACCTCGTAATTTTCAACCATGAATGACTGCTGAGCCAGTAGGCATATCATGCAATTTCAGGTATCTAACCCAAGACCCTCTGTTCTTGAAGCCGAGGCTTTTCCACGTCACTACGTGGCCTCTGTATACAGGTCCACACTTATCGTGGTCTAACTAATTTCTAAACTGTTAGAGATAGACAGATGGTTCCAATTAGAAAAGAGCTTTAAACGAAGGGAAGAATTATATTTCTGGTAAATCAATATTTATCAGAAATAAGTTGATAGATAGATTCTCAAATTTAATACCTCGTTAAATTATTACACTTTATATTTCTACGAATATAATTATTAACAGGATCACCCAAGTTGTTGCAGAGGATTTCTGCTTTAGAATTAATTCGCATTCGTGGATTATTTTGGCATTAAAACTGTTAGAGATAGACAGATGGTTCCAATTAGAAAAGAGCTTTAAACGAAGGGAAGAATTATATTTCATGTTTTATGAGTCACTAAATATATTTCTGAAAATGTTACGAATTCTAATTTTTTATACGGTTCCCCTGTCCTATCAGTCATATTTAGTAATATATTCTTCACACACTAACATTTTAAACAAAAAAAGTTCCACTCTTCTGCGACTAAAAGTAACCAAGTTATGGAACTTTGAATTTCATAATTTTAAACCAATCAGAGGTCTCGACGATTAAATGTTACGCACTGATTGGCGGATAGTCTTCGAGGCGGCTATTGAAATGGTGTAAAGTGGTCTAAGTCAGCAATGTTCAAAGCTGAATTACTCGATCAGTTTTAGTCGCAGAAGAGTGGCACTTCTTTTGTTTAAAATGTTAGTGTGTGAAAAATATTTTACTAAATGTGACTGATAGGACCGGAGGACCGGATAAAAAATTAGAATTCGTAACTTTTTCAGAAATGTATTTATAGACTCAAAGAACATAAAATATAATTTAACCCCTCATTTAAAGCATTTTTTCAATTGGAACTATATGTCTATCTCTAATCGTTTAGAAATTAGCTATTGTACCAAGATAAGTGTGGACACCCTGTATATTTATTGAGGGAACATGAACCAGAGGAAAGAGAGTACGGGTTCTATCTTCTGCGTGCGTTCTTAACAGGTATTATTCATAAACCGGTAGACGGATGTGCTATTTACCAATGAATTGCTTACCGCAAGCTGACTGTTGAGGTTTGACATGTTTTCTCCTAACTGAAACACAAATGTGAGTTGATTTGCTCTTCAAATGTTTTAGGAAGGTAACTTACCCCCATATAAGCTAATTCAGACTTTTACTTCAGGTTAGGGATGGGAAAAACCTACTTGTTTAAGGTATCCGACTGGTTTAAAATCGTCGTTTTCGATGAAATTATCAAAAGCTTTTTATGGCTTAATTTTGTAGCCTGTTTAACCAGCTTTCGAAAACTGTCTCACTTTTTACTCTACGTGAATTACAAATGGAGTTACAGCTTTTTATTACCGAACTGTACGCATTATTTTATGTTGCATGAAAATTTTAAATGTGTTTTCTGAGAAATGATATTTTTGAGGAAAACTGTCGACTGTAACAATGATTTCTCAAAACGTTATTCAAGTATTTATATGAAATTTTCTGAGATTGTTTTCTGTAATATTCTTGATGTTTTCCTCTAAAAACTAAGGTCAATTTTAAAATCAAGTATTATTTTTAAGTGCTTAAATATAAAAGAAAAGCATTTTTTTTCTAAAAAATTACCAGTTTAGCAACTATGTTCAGCTATATCTCAAAACTATTTTGAAGTACAAGAAATATTTTAGAGCATAACACAGATAACTGTCATAAAAATGTACTCCTACAAGGATTTATGTATATTTAGAATATGATTTTGTTTATGGCTGTTAGCATAAGGCAAATATTTTAATAATTTTTCTTCAAATTTCTCAGTTTTTTTTAAATATTATTTTGAAAGCCTAATTTTACAATATTTTCAAAGTTTTAAAACATATGCAGTTGAAAAATAACATTAAAATATATATATACGTTATTTTTCAAAAAAATGTCTCCGAACACAGTCGGATACCTTAAACTGAAAACCGGTTTTTTTTTTGTTTCGGTTAACTGGTTTTTCGGTTATATTTTTGTCTCAGTTATAACCGGTTATTTTTTAAGTCTAATAATCGGGTAAAAAAATCGGATCGGAAGATAGGCTCGATTTTAGTTTTGATTAGAATAAAATTTCCTAAGCTATGAAGCTTTGAATTTCATCATCTTAGGCAAATCAGCGACAGCCGGTACCTCGATGCGTCTGTTGGTTGGTGGATTAATGAAAGAGTGCTTATGAACAGATAAATATTGGCCAATGGATTGATTTCCAGTGAAAACAATGTTAATACAAAATTTTGCCTACAAACGGCGTTTGTTTTTTTATATAAAAAAAAACGAAAACCGTTTATTTAAAAAACCGGTAATTTTGAGACATTATAAGCGCCAGGTTAAACCAGACATGAAAAAAACCCGAATAACCGAACGAAAACCGGTTATTTTCTCAATAACCGTCATCCCTACCTCTGGTGATACTTCTGTGCTCCGGGTCGCTTTGACCAATAGAAGATAACAAACCTTTATCACCAGTCTTTAAACTCTTGCATTTGGTTACACTTGCTAGACAAATGGGACTAAAGCCACTATAGCATTTAAATAAGAATTATAAAAATGATATAAAAACCTTTCTGAGGTGTTTCCATAGCAATTCAAGCAAATTTGCAGAAGAATTTATTATTAATTGATCATTGGTTAGCCATTTAAGCAAAGATTTAAGTAACCTCTACGGCTAGAGGACATGTTAACTCGGTTGAAGGCATTAAGAGTTAATGAATAATTCGACCAGCCAGCACCGTCTTTCTCAGATTCATTCGTTAACCGATCATCCACTAATCATAATCATTTATTGCAGCTATTATGTTTATTGTTAAGTTGTTTAGTTTGTTAATTATTGCTAAATTATTATTTTTAATTTTCTGCTATGTTTTTAGGAAGAACGATACACTGCAATTAATTTTGCTATCTTGTAAAATATATCGCACATTTAAAAAAAGCATTGAAAACCTTTTTGGTTCAGACTAACATTAAATATATGTGAACAGAAAACAGTTACAATTAATAAAATTTTACAAATATTGTTAAAATTTAATTAAAAATTAATTAAACTCTTTATATTATACAGAATGGAGCATATGCAGCAAATTCTAATAAATGCAAAAACAAACAATAGAAGATTAAAAATTAAAAAACATTAAAAAAGAAAAAACTAGAAAAAATATACATAAGAAACAGAAGGAGTAATCAATAATGATAACAGTACACCTTTTTGCGCGCCCAACGCAGCAGCATCCAGTGATTGCATCAATTAAATTTTACTACAATTAACCAGCCAATCACTAAAGAATTAAACAACAAAAATTCCCCAATAATAAAATAATTAAAACATATAAAAGAAAAAATTAGAAAATAAAAGAAAGCACAATTAAAATGGAAAAATTGGAGGAGAACTCAAATGTCGATTCAGAGCCACAGAGGGTATATTCTTGACTTTATAAGTCTTGCCCTAGACAGAAAATTTGTCCAAATTAGAACTCCTATGGCGGGTGGCTCTTTGAAAAAGTTCGCCATTTGAGTCCTCCTCCAATTTTTCCATTTTGATTGTATTTTCTTTTATTTTCTGATTTTTTTTTTCTTTTATGTGTTTTATCTATTTTATTATTGGGGAATTTTTGTTCTTGAATTCTTTAGTGATTGGTTGGTTAATTGTAGTAAAATGTAGTTGATGCAATCACTGGATGCTGCTGTGTTGGGCGCGCAAAAAGGTGTACTGTTATCATTATTGATTACTTCTTTTGTTTCTTATGTATATTTTTTCTAGTTTTTCTTTTTTAAAGTTTTTTTTAATTTTTAATTTTCTATTGTTTGAACAGAAAATATATGCGTAATCACTATATAAATTTTCTTTGGCTTGATTTGTAAACCCAATTTTAGTACTTTTATTAAAGCAAAATGATTTCAAAAATCAAGAAACTCTCCAAGAGCGAGAATGCTTTAATTCTTTTAGAAAATTATCGTTATAGATTCTTCTTGTTATGAATTATATCCTTTTAGAATATAAAAATCATTTGCAAAGAATCTTTTGGTTTACCGCCTCAATTATTTAATACCATTGTTATCTTTCTGTTGAGAAGAATAAAAAGAACCCACGGTGGAATTCTCATTCTTTCTTTCATGAAAGAAATAACGTTTAAATCTCCCCTGGAAAGTTCGTGACACACATCAAATTCCAAATATTCGATATTCCTGCTTCCCATCAAACAAGCCGAAAAGTCTAAAGAGCGGGGGTGGAAGCTGGGGAGGGGACTTTCCAGACGCTGGAGATAAAGAAAAAAAAACCGAAATCAGCAAAAGAACGGCATTTCAAAAGAGAGGATTTCGTCTGAAACGAATTAAGGGCTGATTAGGAGACGTTCTCCGAGGAACGAGCTACTGCATTCCAATTTCTTCCCCATCTCCGCTTCCACCCCCTCTCACCTGTAGCACAGAAATCGACTTTTGTGGCGAATCGTATTAAAAGCAAAATAAGACGAAGGGAAAAAAAGAGAGTTGAATTCGAATAGAAGTGATGTGAAGAATGTTCTAGTGGCCTTTCGGCAGACGATAGTGGGAGCGGAAGCAGACGAACTTGGTTCTTTCGGCGGGAGGAAGTAAATAAATAGTTGGTGGAATCTTTTGGAAGTTTCCAATAGAGGTATTTAGAATTTTTTGGATCCGGAAGCTTAAACTTGACGTTTGAGGCGCAGGGAAATGTAGTCTACGATACTATGGGAGATGATGTTTGAAATTCAACAGATAACAACTTTCGAAAAGCATAAATCCGAACAAATCGCAGTAGAACGTAAATAGACTTGCCAAGCTCTCCAAATCTGTTTGGGGTTTTTCGAATACTTATACAGTGGATGATGGCTTAACGAATATATTCTATTCAAAGATGATGTTCGCTGTTCGAATTGTAGGTTAACCGATCATCTATTTATCGTATATTTTTATGGAAGTTTGATAAATTCCTCTGGAGACACAAAAAATAAATTTATACGTATGATAAATTATTTTTTAAGCTAATACATTAGTAGAATTTGCTTTCCTGATCCATTCTTAAATTGATGTTTGAATCCTTTCTGTCGAGATCCGGTTCTTCTTATCAGAGTTTTAAATAATACAGTCGACGCTCGTTAGAACGCCTTCTGCGTCCCACAGCAAAAGGTCTTTATAACGAGTGCCCGTTATAGTGGATATAATTAAAAAATGTACACATGCACGCTCAGCAGTTCCGTAAAAATAGGCGATTTTTAAAGAGATTCCAACTAAATACTCAAATTATTTTTGATCATTGGTATTAACAATAGAATTTTAACAATTAAAAATATATTTCTAAAACAGATTTTAAAGTAGAAAATAAAGGGTGTTATATACTTACAAAACATTTATTTCCTAAAGAAAAAATCAGAAATGGTTGTTTGTTTTTTCTGTATTTGGGATTTTTGCAAAACATAATTTTCCATTTCAGTTAAAGGTAAATAATGTTCTGTATTTTCTTGTCATTCAAAAACATTTTAAAGTCTCCATAGCACTTGAAACATTTTTTATTCTAGGGTATTCTAATTTCCGCGCTGTGGTGAGTGGTAATTTCCCCTCCCCCGTCAAAGTTGAACTGTAACACTGAAGACTCTACATCTACGAACCTTGGCAATATAATAATCAAGGTCATTTCAAGTTACACGTTTAGAAACATGTTGTTTCTCGAAAAATACCGGGATGAGTGTCAGCTGAATTCGGACGTTGTATTGGGATTAGACGACACTGGAGGTCGTTATACCGGAAGTAAAATAACATGGAGTGCATAGGGAAACAAAGTTGGGGATTTTATCACTGGTCGTTATAATGGAATGGTCTTTATTATGTGTGGTCGCTTTAACGAGCGTCCACTGTATCTTCATATGTTCTGCAATGTAATAAAGCTGGCAACTGCACTCTCAAAAATAATATAACAATTGTAAACTCATTCTTTATCTTGTTTGTCTTCTTTGAAGCAACACGCTTTAATCCGTAAATGGCGAATTAAAATATTTGCTCCAAATTTTATGCTCTTGCCTTCACTATTTTATATTCATAACTTTGAAAAACATTTATTTGTAAGTATAAAAATTATATATGCATGTATTATTGGGTCTTTTCTCTTTCTTGGTCTCTCTGTTAATCGCAATTTGTACACACTTTTATTGAGTTTGACTTGCTTCCTGTTTGTAAAAATGGAATTTTGTAATCGCTTTTGACTTTCTACTTATGTGCCAAGTTTCTGAAATTATGAACACTTATTTATTCTCTATGATAGTAGAATATTTCAATATTTTCAGAACTTAATTATGAACAATAGATTAATTAAATTTATATTCCATAGTTTAGTTACCACCATGTAGTGAATATGAGAAACATTTATTTCATTATGGTAATAAATTATAAATTAAAGACTAAAAAGTAGAAGATAAATAAAAGTGTTTTTTAAAAACTGTTTTGATTAAATTTATTTATTTTTCAATTTAATATTAAAGTGATGGAAGACAGTGAAATGTGCTGATTGTTTGAGTGTAATGAAAAAACAATTCCTATTGTGTTTCTACAAAAACCTTTAAGAGTTTAATTGAAATCCAACTCAACAACATTGTATCGCGTGAAATGCAAAAGACTGGATAAAAATAATAGAGCATTAAATAAATAGTTCTTTGTTCGAAGTTCTATTTCATAATAGTTACACGAACAAAAGAAATCATTATTCTTTCGTTGAAAAAATGGCACACTTGTTCGATCGTATATATGTAGAGAAAAGAATAGAAATATGCTAGTTTTCATGAAACGAAATAATTATATTTGATGTATTTGTAAATTAAGCTTAAATATTTTTTAAGCAAATTTACAATTAAGAAAGGAATATTTTTTTTCTCTCAGATGGCATTTATGCATCATTATTAGGAATATTAGAAACGCGATATTAGATTAATTTTTATGTCGTGAATTTTCAAAATATATTATTGATATCAAGAATGCCTTTACATCCTTGAAAACTGGATATAGACTTTTGTCGCCAAAAAGTGCCAAATTTTCGTTCTGAGTACTTATTTTGTATTGCAATTTTATGTAATATCAAGGATCATGTGTGCAAACCCAGGGTTACAATAACTGTTCGAGCATGCACTATTGATGCGTGGGATTAGCATCCATCTTTGGAAATTATCAAAATACTAATTTAATTTCTCTCCAACGCTAAACAATTTAAAATAGAGTTGGAAATTAGCTGGGTTTCTTTCTGATGACACCTAAAATAACAGCAAATTAAATTTAACTTCTTTTGATTACATATTTCTTTATTCTTGAAAAATTATAGCCAGTAACATATCAAATTGTCATTGCGAAGAAAGATACATGGATCATTATGCGCAAGTAAATATATTGCTTTACAGTTGCTAAGGACGGATGATACAACACCCATAGCAAACACAAAATGAAAGGAAGCAAAATGTGGAAAATTAGAAAAGAGAGGGATGCAGAAAGAAGAGGTATGCAAATGCAAAGTTTCCTTTCCACGCTTGTTCGTCACGTGATAGCTCTGATAAGAGATTTAAAGGATTTGACGCGTGTGGAGAGTGATGTTCCAAGTGAAAGTTTTACGAGAAAGATTTAATTGAAGAATTTAACACCCTAATCCGTGCACTGACTGAGGAGTGGGATAAATTACCTCAACACCTGCTGAATAATGTTATACAAAGCATGACACGACGTGTGGAATGTTGCATCGCACTCCACAATGGGCGCATCCCAAAGTGACACCTTTCTCAAAGCTACCTGCTCTCTTTCATAAGCATTTTACTATTTTTCAGTACACAGCATAAAATGGACACTTCTTTACTTTCAGGTGTTTTCAAATCTTCTGTATATTTCAGAACAATAAATTATCTTTATTCTATTGTCCGAACAGTGTCGCAGCAATATTTCATCTTGCTGTACCTCCACCCCAACTTAATGTTATATTACACTGCAATTTGCAATCCGTTCCTTAGCAATTGTTCAGCAGTGTAGTCCTGATTACGACCCTAATGTAGTTGAAGTCAGTGATATATTTTGATAGAATTTAGCTGGAAACGAAAATAATGAGCATTCTGTGTAATGTATTACAATATGTGATCCATCCTTAGGAATTGTCCAGCAGTGCAGTCCTGATTACGACCCTAATGTAGTTGAAATCACTGATATATTTTGATAGAATTTAGTTGGAAACGAAAATAATGAACAATCTGTGTAACTTAATGTTATACTGTATTGCAATTTGTGATCCGTCCTTAGCAATTGTCCAGCAGTGTAGTCCTGATTACGACCCTAATGTAATTGAAGTCACTGATATATTTGGATAGAATTTAGTTGGAAACGAAAATAATGAACAATCTGTGTAACTTAATGTTATACTGTATTGCAATTTGTGATCCATCCTTAGCAATTGTCCAGCAGTGCAGTCCTGATTACGACCCTAATGTAATTGAAATCACTGATATATTTGGATAGAATTTAGCTGCAAACGAAAATAATGAGCATTCTGTGTAACTTAATGTTATACTGTATTGCAATTTGTGATCCGTCCTTAGCAATTGTCCAGCAGTGTAGTCCTGATTACGACCCTAATGTAGTTGAAGTCGCTGATATATTTTGATAGAATATAGCTGGAATCGAAAATAATGAGCATTCTGTGTAGCAAATCTCAATAGTGGAAACGTAATAAGTTTATTTTCACGGTCTTTATGAAGTTAGTGGTGGATTTTGACAATATAAGGCCACGGTCTTAAAATTGTTTTAAGGCCCCCTTCCCTACCCAATGTCGCAAATATTTTGGGTCATTGGGTAGGGAAGGGGCCTATATTATATTTCGGCCTACAATGTCGCAAATATTTTGCGACATTGGATAGCAAATTTGCTTTTTTACACTCGACTGTATTTAATTTTTGAGATTTTTATGCGTTTTAATTTTCCGTATTCTTATGTATTCACCTTTGTTTTGGTGTTTTTACATGGGTCTGCGTTCAATTTTTGTACTCTGCAATTGATTTTCATCTCTCGTGTGCATTTACTTCTTCAAACTTTTAAACTCCTAATGTGTTTTTAAAGATATGGTGCTTGTGCATATTTAACTTTTTAATCTTTGCATTTTTTGAAATAATCTTTTGATTTAATGTTTTAAATTAAAAAAAATAATGTGTTTTTATTATATTAATACGACAGTATACGACTTTTAGAATCCTAGTATGTCTTTTAATGTTATGGTGATTGTGTGTTTTCTTTTTAAATTCTTTATGCGTTAGCGAAATTTTTATGGTTTTGTGTTTTGAACTTTTATATTCTCTGCATTCATCTTTTATTCTAATGCGTTTCTTAATATCTTTATGATTCACTCATTGTTATTTTTGTGTTTTGTGGGTTTGTTGTTCTTTGAACTCTGTGAATGGAGTTAACTCTGTAGTGAGCTTTTCTTTAAATAAATAAATAAATTAGCTGTCTTATTAGTGCTGAAATATACGTCAAATGCATTGAGGTCCCCTAGGGCCTCAAGGCACAAGACGAGAGCGTCTCCAACCCCTGTACGAAAACCGCCACTGTAGCGTCACGCGTAGAAACATTCATTATGTCACTCAAAGGGTGAAACAACCCTCTTTATTCTTTCACTTGCTGTCAATTTGAGTTGCCATTGACGGCATAAAATTATATTGTGTATCATCACACTCACTTAAATAGCCCTATATATGATCCTAATAATAAAAAAATAATCCTAATAATAAAAAGTAATTAACATATTTAAGCAGAATCTTGTTTTATGGACAGAAATATTCAGTATTCTTCTAATTTACAGTAAAACTCTGCACTTAAAACGAAAGTTATTTAGTTTCATGTATCTCTTTCTATGGCCCTAAGAAACATAGAAACACATTTTAACTCATTTAGTTTTGATAGGGTCGCTCGTCATTTTATACGTTCTGTCAACTTCATTTGTCGCTGGTTGTAGTGGGCTTCTTCTACTAATAGCTCACCTGTCAAGCTCTGTTATATTTGCTTCATCGGACGATCGAGTCAATATAAATTATACTGACACCTATATTTTGAAGGACAGCAAAAGTTCAATCCAATACTTAAAAAATTGGCCGAAAATTTCAGAAAAAAACCGGTCAAGAAATTATTTCCAAAATTGTTACACTTTCACAGAAAAGCAGAGTTTGCATTCAATGGATTCCCTCCCATGTTGGAGTCTTCGGCAATGAGGTGGCGGACTTGCTTGCGAAAGAGGGAAGTGCTCTTCCTTCTGCCGCCTCTGGTGAACTCTTCGCGTCCGAAATATTTTCTATCCACAGGGCTAAAGCAAATTGTACTTGGAAAGTCCCTCCCGCACACGAATGGCATGCTGGAAATCGTCCTGGTCTGTCTCTACAGTCCGAAGGTACAAGATCCGCACATACTGCATTAGCCAGACTTCGTAGTGGCCATAACAAAAGCTTGAAATTCGTCGACAAAGGAAAGACTTATTCCTCTTGCCCTTGTTCCTGTCCTGCTTCTCCTTCTCATGTCATTGACTGTATTGGCGCCTCTGCGAGGCTGTTGTGCAGTGAGGGGGAAATGGTCTTGTGGTACTGTTAGAGCGACATGGTATCATGGACCTGATCTAGTATTTGGACCAGGGGGACATGAAACAACAATATAAATGATACGAATGCCCTGGTTTTGAATGATATGTAGCGAATGCCCCGATTCTTGCTTATTATTAATGTATAGCTGATATGAGAAATATTAAGAAGTTTATGTAAAAGAATTAGTTTATTTAGAATTCTTTTCCCAAGTTCTATTACACAAGGAATATAGTCATTCTGTTTTAACGAAAAACGGCATTCAGTACCGTAATTACTTTTTATTATTATTAATTTCAATTATGTTTAGCTCGTTCTATCATAAGGGCCATTATTTAATTGAAATTCTCATCTAATTATCTTGTAAGACCAAATTTTGCACCCTTTATAACGATTTGATCCCTTCTTTTGTAATATTTATAGCGTCTGGGAAGTTAAAAATATTTCATCTTTTTGTGCATGATAACAGTTTTCGCATAAAGAGTACTCAGTACTTCAATACCCGAAATCTGCCGACAGTTATGGACTGCTGCAGATATCTCCAGCTTCTTCAAACTGGATGGCTTGCCTTACAGTTTGACTATACGTTTTGAAGGCATGGATTTATATAGTTTCCAAGAAGGTTAACAGGGTCTTGGAATGTTCTTGCAAAATGAATCTGCAACTTTTAAATTATGCATGTTATTTTAAAAGAATCGTCTAGATCTTGGGTTTAGTCGGAAACTTTGCGAAAAGTCTTCAGAAGTTCCCCAGAAGAAAAACAAAAATTTCCTCATGTTTCAAATGACAATAATTTTCTTCTGAAGAAACATGCATTCTATTTATGTCGATTTAGATTTTTTTTCGAAGGAGGTACAAATCTGATAGACAACGTAGCTATGTAAGAGAAAATATTTGTAAATAGCCGCCAGGATAACTGAAACAATATTTAACACAAAAATAGGCTTTTAAAATATTTATTTATTTCAATATGTAACGATTAACTCATGCCTTCATTTTTTAAAGTTTATGATTGTTCTCCTTTTTAGTCTTAATCATGACTTTTCTTTAGAAACAGGAAAACCAAAACAAGGAAAGTATTGCAAAAGTGAGGAAAATCAGGCCTAATTCATTAATACATTATTTGTAAATATCGATAATAACAGTTCAAAAGAAAAGAATATGGGAAAGAGCCAAAAAAGTTCATTCTGAAGAATATTTTATTGAAGTGTTATATTTATATTCACCTTATAATATTCTATGAATATATCACTATTCATCCCATTCCATGAAAATTAAACTGGACTAAAGCTTTTCCTATTTTATTGTTATTTCTTCATTGTACGCTTCAATTAAGAGTTCTGTCATCAATTCTTAAACTTTTAGAGAAAGGTTTCATCCAGAAGGCATTATCCAGTCGTCGAAGGAGTAGAGAAGAATTTTAATAAGTTTGCGCGGGAAAACTAAGCAACTTTTCGTTTGAAATTCTTATTTTGCTTCTCCCCAAACACCCGTCAAGATTAAAATAAATTCCCATTCAGATAACGCTTTTCGAAGTCTCTGACGAGAATTACCAAAAACGAATCTTATCAGCTTTATAAACAATACTGCTGATTTCTGGCGTTATTTTGTTCCGAAGGAAGTTTCTTCCACTCCCGCTGGCAGCGGTCCAGACTGCAGACGATAATCCTTATCGAAGAATGAACGCTAATGTTCCGCTAATAGGAGGCACAACTTTCGCCAATCTGTGAAAGGTTTTACTTCATTTTTTGTTTCTTTTCTTTTTTATTTTTGACCTCTTTTAAAGAGAGAAAAGTTGCTTTTCATGACTGGGAGGAAAGCAACTCTTTAATCTTCTCCGGATGATTGGATAGGAAATTTATATGTGCGGCGGTTTTTTATGACCGAAATTAAAACTCGAGAAGCCATTTTGAAACGGTTAGTGCAGCCATTAGTAAAAGAAGGTGTAAAATAAATGGTGATCGCAGAAAATAAGCAAACTAGACACGAATATTTAAATATATATGACCCAAAAGGAAAATAAAAACTATAAATTATATATTACGCCCTTCTTAAGTTACAAATTAGCTGGAAGAGCTCTCTTTCTAAATGAATAATCAAAATAGTTATTTGCTAATTTAATTAAATAGAAATTTAACATTAAGTTAATTTTTTATCCAATTAATCATTCACTCAAAAGAATTTAAATGTATTGTTTCGTAATATTCTTTAATAATTTAAGGGTGTCATTTTATTGAATTTTCAGAAAACAAATGGCTTCTTAATTTTGAGAAGTGAAGCATTCTTGATTGTACTCAGGGGCCGTTCAAATATTATGTAAGCATGTTTTTGGTAATTTTTGACCCCCTCCCCCTTTGTCAGCAAAAATAAGCAAATCGCAAACCCCCTCTTATGATTACGTAAGCAAACGGCAATCCCCCTTCTTTTTTCACACAACGTATAACAGAAATAATCTAATTTTAAAAATTTTAGGACTTAATTCAAATAAAAAACTCCAACTCGGCTTAAAATGAAATATATATATTTAATTTCCTTACAATTTTGTTTAAGAAAATTTCTTAGTTCATCACAATTTTAAAAATTCAAGTTTAATTTTCTTTTGCCAAATTTTTTTTTTTAATTCAATTATTTTTGCAAGTTGCAAGAGATTTTCGGAAATAAAGTGGTTTTAATGTCTTACGTAAGCGTCACTCATACTCCCCTTCCCCCTTGTCAGCAAAAATAAGCAAATCGCAAACCCCCTCTCCCCCTTAGATGCTTACGAAATATTTGAACGGACCCACATAAACTTGAAGCTTTAATTTATTCTTATCGAATAAATAACTTTCCTACTTTCCGCTCTACTTAAGTTACTTATCTAGGCGTAATTTCTGACTTAAAACTTGGTTTTTCACAGTATATTGATGGCATAATTTCAAAAGCGTATGAGAAATTCTTTGTTCATACTTTTAAGATTAAGTGTGCTCAGGTTTTAAA
This sequence comes from Araneus ventricosus, assembly GCA_013235015.1. NCBI lineage: Eukaryota > Metazoa > Arthropoda > Arachnida > Araneae > Araneidae > Araneus > Araneus ventricosus. Next base: position 114,988 of record BGPR01003079.1, on the reverse strand, counting down.
TTCTTTGTTGATTCATGTTTTTTTTGTGTCATACAATGTGGAGTTTCTGTAGTGCGCACTTTCTTTAAATAAATAAATAAAAATTCCATTAAATTCATTATAATAATTAGATATGTTCAATATTATTTAATGTATTTTTTCATTAGCTGGACAGCAGCTTTCACCACGGGTAAATGTTGGAACAAAATGTCATTTTTCTGTTAGTACGAAAATCAGTAAGATATGATAGCTCTTTAATAATGGAATACTTGGTACTCATTCTGGATGTTGTCTGGATCTATTATTTTAAATGAAAAGATAGTAAATTTTTGAGCAGGTAGCTTTAGATTTAAAAGCAATTTAGTTGGCCTGAAATATATTTAATGTAAGAATAGTTTATTAATGTCTGACAAAAGCCTGACTGCAATTTATTTATTATTATAAGAAAATATGTTTTCAGAGAAATGGCAGCAACCAGATGATATTTTTATTTGAATTTTGATCCCAAAAACTAGTAGGGCAGAATGAAGTTACGATAAGTTGCGGAATGTATTTGTTTTTAATCATTCAATAAATGTTTCTTTAGACTTTAAAAATATACTTATGAATGTCTAATTCAAGCAGTTAAATACGCAATAAGCCAACATTTCTTTTAAAGTTGTTTTCTTAAAGATTGCATTTTGAGTATTTAAAAAAATGCATCATAAATTATTTTTAATTATATTTCAAACAAATTTTCTATACATTTGGAAGACAACTTTTAATGAAAGTTACCGCATATATATCACCAGTATATTTTTGAAAGATACCAATTCTTTTACATTTCATTTAAAAGAAAAATTGTAATCTTCTTTTTATTATTGTACATACAAATCCTCAAAAAGTAAGCATTTCCTAGAAGTTTCTTTAAGATTTTCTATCCCTGAAAAGCTTACTCTAGGAAGTCTAAATTTCATTTCCGATCTTCAGAAGAGATATTTAATCCCAAAACTTCCTCGAAAACGTGTTTACGAGTAAAAGTTTCTCTTTTACCTAACATTTCGCTTTCGAGAATCTCTTTTTCAACACCGAAATTGATCCATTAATACTGAAAGAGAACTCTATCGCATTTCCCTGCTAGAGGTAAAAAATCGTCTGAGAAACGGAGAATAACAACAACGAAAAAGAAAGTCGAGAGCCAAGTAACATTCCATTTCTCGGACAGTGCAGTCCAGCTTATCTGGCTTCTGAAGGGCTGAGTGCCCTCGTAACCCTTCTTGACCGTTTTTTCGTCCGAAAACCGAGAAATATGATTGGGATTCAATCTCTTCTCGACAAAGAGCTAAAGAGGAAATGGCTTCTTTCAGACAGCAGTGCAAATCTCTGGATTTCCGAACAGGAATTGGATTTTTTTGGCTGGATTTCTTTTCCGATTTGCTCACGTTGTTGATATTAAATTGGGGATGTGACAATGAGCGCTTAATTTGGGATCAAAGTTTTCTATAAAAAATGAATAAATAACAAAATAAAATAAAATTGGACGTGTCCTCTAGAATTTTCTATTTGTCGCTTAAAGATGTCGGTTAAACCATTGACTGCTTATCCAAAAATTTTCGCGGATTGAAAGTAAATATATTCTCTGCTGCTTCCTACTACCTTCTCAAGCTAAGGGTTTACTTAGTACTTTAACCATATAACCCTTAAAACTTTAAACCATATTATACTAATAAAGCCTAGCATGTAAATAACAATTCGCTTGGTTAAGCGGCATTTGAGCATGTTTTGTTTTCAAACATTGCATATAAATAGTAATTTTTAAAAATTTGGCAGTCAGATGGTTAAAATATGAGCTGTCAAAAATAATTTTTTCTGTATATATAAATGGAAATTCCGTTCAACCTAAGTATGTGGAATTATATACATATAAGAAATATAGCGATAAATAATAATATTAATATAAATACGTATAAGGTATAAACATAATAAAAATAACAACAACAATAAAATCAATAAATAATATAAATCGAAAAATAATAAAATAAAATAAGATAATAAATAATAAAAAATAATAATTAATAAATAAAATAAGAGGAAAATAAAGAGAAACAAAGAAAAATAAACAAATATAGGAATTAACACTTATTAAAACCATCAAATCATTTGAATGAAGAAGATTTTTTTTCTTATACATTTTATCTGTTTGTTATCGTTACAGATGTTTTCGAATAACATCGATAACAATCCTGTAAAAATTCCAAAATTGCCTGTTTGCGTTAACAGTTTATATCAATTAATTTTTTATTTCGTAATTTCGATATTTCCGAGCGATGATTTCGAATGCATTATATCCGAAGAAAACGAATTCTTCCTACGATCCAAAAAATATTATATAATCGATGAAGCCTTTTTGATTGCCGTGCTATTTTTAACGTAGGACTGGGTTCCTTCCATTGGGGTCTCAGGAAGGAATTTGATTCACACCGCCAAACGCCACGAAAAACGTTGTATGGGAGATCCTCTATATCTCGCTAACTACGTATGTTAAAAACATATCTAATGTCTTATTTTAGAGATAAAGAGTAATAACAGAAGTTGTAAAAATTATTAAATTATTGATGTTACTTTTCATATCATCGACCGATCCCACACAGAATTGTAACATATCCACGCACGATTGAAGAATTTAAAACAAAAGAATTGACATTGTAACATATTTTATTAAGAGAAATAAAACAATTTTCATTGTAACCTTAGTTTCATTTTATTTCGCCAATTTTCCATACATTAGTATTTCAGAGGAACAAAAAAGAATTGCGAGTAACTTTTAGAAACAAAAAAAGAATTGAGAGTAACTTCGAGAAGCAAAAGAGAATTGTGAGTAACAAAGAGAATCCGAGAAGCTACGAGACAAAAAAGAGAATCG
>BGPR01003079.1:53887-68599 GCA_013235015.1 Araneus ventricosus | reverse complement strand
TAGTTGATGCAATCACTGGATGCTGCTGCGTTGGGCGCGCAAAAAGGTGTATTGTTATCATTATTGATTACTTCTTCTGTTTCTTATGTATATTTTTTCTAGTTTTTCTTCTTTAATGCTTTTTTAATTTTTAATTTTCTATTGTTTGAACAGAAAATATATACATAATCACTATATAAATTTTCTTTGGCTTTATTTGTGAAGTCAATTTTAGTACTTTTATTAAAGCAAGATAATTTCAAAAATCAAGAAGTTACTCCAGATCGAGAATTCTTTAATTAGTTTTAGAAAATTATTGTTATAAATTCTTCTTGTTATGAATTATATCCTTTTAGAATATAAAAATGATTTGGAAAGAATCTTTTGGTTTACCTCCTCAATTATTTAATACCATTGTTATCTTTCTGTTGAGAAGAATAAAAAGAATCCACGGTGGAATTCTCATTCCTTCTTTCATGAAAGAAATAACCGTTTAAATCTCCCCTGGAAAGTTCGTGACACACATCAAATTCCAAATATTCGATATTCCTGCTTCCCATCAAACAAGCCGAAAAGTCTAAAGAGCGGGGGTGGAAGATGGGGAGGGGACTTTCCAGACGCTGGAGATAAGGAAAAAAACCGAAATCAGCAAAAGAACGGCATTTCAAAAGAGAGGATTTCGTCTGAAACGAATTAAGGGCTGATTAGGAGACGTTCTCCGAGGAACGAGCTACTGCATTCCAATTTCTCCCCCATCTCCGCTTCCACCCCCTCTCACCTGTAGCACAGAAATCGACTTTTGTGGCGAATCGTATTAAAAGCAAAATAAGACGAAGGAAAAAAAAAAGAGAGTTGAATTCGAATAGAAGTGATGTGAAGAATGTTCTAGTGCCCTTTCGGCAGACGATAGTGGGAGCGGAAGCAGACGAACTTGGTTCTTTCGGCGGGAGGAAGTAAATAAATAGTTGGTGGAATCTTTTGGAAGTTTCCAATAGAGGTATTTAGAATTTTTTGGATCCGGAAGCTTAAACTTGACGTTTGAGGCGCAGGGAAATATACTCTACGATACTATGGGAGATGATGTTTGAAATTCAACAGATAACAACTTTCGAAAAGCATAAATCCGAACAAATCGCAGTAGAACGTAAATAGACTTGCCAAGCTCTCCAAATCTGTTTGGGGTTTTTCGGATACTTATACAGTGGATGATGGCTTAACGAATATATTCTATTCAAAGATGATGTTCGCTGTTCGAATTGCACGTTAACAGATCATGTATTTATTGTAGATTTTTATGGAAGTTTGATAAATTTTTCTGGAGACACAAAAAATAAATTAATACGTATGATAAATTATTTTTTTAAGCTAATACATTAGTAGAATTTGCTTTCCTGTTCCATTCTTAAATTGATGTTTGAATCCTTTCTGTCGAGATCCGGTTCTTCTGATCAGAGTTTTAAATAACACAGTCGACGCTCGTTATAACGCCCTCTGCGTCCCACAGCAAAAGGTCTTTATAACGAGTGCCCGCTATAGTAGATATAATTAAAAAATGTACACATGCACGCTCAGCAGTTCCGTAAAAATAGGCGATTTTTAAAGAGATTCCAACTAAATACTCAAATTATTTTTTATCATTGGTATTAACAATAAAATTTAACAATTAAAAATATATTTCTAAAACAGATTTTAAAGTAGAAAATAAAGGGTGTTATATACTGACAAAACATTTATTTCCTAAAGAAAAAATCAGAAATGGTTGTTTGTTTTTTCTGTATTTGTGATTTTTGCAAAGCATAATTTTCCATTTCAGTTGAAGGTAAATAATGTTCTGTATTTTCTTGTCATTCAGAAACATTTTAAAGTCTCCATAGCACTTGAAACATTTTTTATTCTAGGGTATTCTAATTTCCGCGCTGTGGTGAGTGGTAATTTCCCCTCCCCCGTCAAAGTTGAACTGTAACACTGAAGACTCTACATCTACGAACCTTGGCAATATAATAATCAAGGTCATTTAAAGTTACACGTTTAGAAACATGTTCTTTCTCGAAAAATATCGGGATGAGTGTCAGCTGAATTCGGACGTTGTATTGGGATTAGACGACACTGGAGGTCGTTATACCGGAAGTAAAATAACATGGAGTGCATAGGGAAACAAAGTTGGGAATTTTATCACTGGTCGTTATAATGGAATGGTCTTTATAATGTGTGGTCGCTATAACGAGCGTCCACTGTATCTTCGTATGTTCTGCAAAGTCATAAAACTGTCAACTGCACTCTCAAAAATAATATAACAATTGTAAACTCTCTCTTTATCTTGTCTGTCTTCTTTGAGGCAACACGCCGCTTTAATTCGTAAAGGGTGAATTAAAATATTTGCTCCAAATTTTATGCTATTGCCTTTAGTATTTTATATTCAAAACTTTGAAAAACGTTTATTTATAAGTATAAAAATAATATATGCATGTATTATGGGGTCTTTTCTCTTACTTGGTCTCTCTGTTAATAGCAATTTGTACACACATTTATTTAGTTTGACTTTTTTCCTGTTTGTAAAAATGGAATTTTGTAATCGCTTTTGACTTTCTTCCTTATGTGCCAAGTTTCTGAAATTATGAACACTTATGTATTCCCTATGATAGTAGAATATTTAAATATTTTCAGAACTTAATTATGAACAATAGATTAATTAAATTTATATTCCATAGTTTAGTTACCACCATGTAGTGAATACGAGAAACATTTATTTCATTATGATAATAAATTATAAATTAAAGAATAAAAAGTAGAAAATAAATAAAAGTGTGTTTTTAAAAACTGTTTTGATTAAATTTATTTATTTTTCAATTTAATATTAAAGTGACGGAAGACAGTGAAATGTGCTGATTGTTTGAGTGTAATGAAAAAACAATTCCTATTATGTTTCCACAAAAACCTTTATGAGTTTAATTGAAATCCAACTCAACAACATTGTATCGCGTGAAATGCAAAAGACTGGATAAAAATAATAGAGCATTAAATAAATAGTTATTTGTTCGAAGTTCTATTTCAATATAATTGCACGAACAAAAGGAATCATTATTCTTTCGTTGAAAAAATGGCACACTTGTTCGATCGTATATTATGTAGAGAAAAGAATAGAAATATGCTAGTTTTCATGAAACGAAAGAATTATATTTGATGTATTTGTAAATTAAGCTTAAATATTTTTTAAGCAAATTTACAATTAAGAAAGGATTTTTTTTCTTTCAGATGGCATTTATGCATCATTATTAGGAATATTAGAAACGCGGTATTAAATTAATTTTTACGTCATGAATTTTCAAAATATATTATTGATATCAAGAATGCCTTTACATCTTTGAAAAATGGATATTGATTTTTGTTGACAAAAAATGCCAAGTTTTCGTTCTGAATACTTATTTTGTATTGCAATTTTAATATCAAGGATCATGTGTGTAAACCCAGGGTTACAATAACTGTTCGAGCATGCACTACTGATGCATGGGATTAGCATCCATCTTTGGAAATGATCAAAATACTAATTTAATTTCTCTCCAACGCTCAACAATTTAAAATAGAGTTGGAAATTAGATGAGTTTCTTTTTGATGACACCTAAAATAATAGCAAATTAAATTTAACTTCTTTTGATTACATATTTCTTTATTCGTGAATAATTATAACCATAACATATCAAATTGTCATTGCGAAGAAAGTTACATGGATCATTACACGCAACCAAATACTTTGTTGGATAGTCGCTAAGGACGGATGACGCAGCACCCATAGCAACCACAAAATGAAAGAAAGCAAAATGTGGAAAATTAGAAAAATGTGGGATGCAGAAAGAAGAGGTATGCATATGCAAAGTTTCCTTTCCACGCCTGTTCGTCACGTGATAGCGCTGATAAGAGATTTAAAGGATTTGACGCGTGTGGAGAGTTGATGTTCCAAGTGAAAGTTTTACGAGAAAGATTTAATTGGCGAATTTAACACCCTAATCCGTGCACTGACTGAGGAGTGGGATAAATTGCCTCAACACCTGCTGAATAATGTTATGCAAAGCATGACACGACGTGTGGAATGCTGCATCGCACTCCACAATGGGCGCATCCCAAAGTGACACCTGTCTCAAAGCTACCTGCTCTCTTTCATAAGCATTTTACTATTTCTCAGTACACAGCATCAAATGGACACTTCTTTCATTTCAGATGTTTTTAAATCTTCTGTATATTTCAGAACAATAAATTATCTTTATTCTATTGTCCGAACAGTGTCGCAGCAATATTTTAACTTTCTGTACCTCCACCCCAACTTAATGTTTTATTACACTGCAATTTGTACTCCGTCCTTAGCAATTGTCCAGCAGTGTAGTCCTGATTACGACCCTAATGTAATTGAAGTCACTGATATATTTGGATAGAATTCACGAAAACAATGAGGATTCTGAGTAGCAAATCTCAATATTGGAAGAGTAAGAAGTTTATTTTCACGGTCTTTATGAAGTTAGTTGTGAATTTTGACAATATAAGGCCACAGGCGTAAAATTGTTTTAAGGCTCCCTTCCCTACCCAATGTCGCAAATATTTTGGGACATTGGGTAGGGAAGGGGCCTATATTATATATCGGCCTACAATGTCGCAAATATTTTGCGACATTGGATAGCAAATGTGATTTTTTACACTCGACTGTATTTAATTTTTAAGATTTTTATGCGTTTTAATTTTCCGTGTTCTTATGTATTCACCTTTGTTTCGGTGTTTTTACATGGGTCTGCGTTCAATTTTTGTACTCTGCAATAGATTTTTATCTCTCGTGTGCATTTACTTCTTCAAACTTTTAAAATCCTAATGTGTTTTTAAAGATATGGTGCTTGTGCATATATAACTTTCTAATTCTTGTTTTTTTGAAATGGACTTTTGATTTAATGTTTTAAATTTAAAAAAAAAATTTAATGTGTTTTATGATATTAATACGACAGTATACGACTTTCAGAATCCTAATCTTTTGTCCATAATGTTATGGTGATTGTGTGTTTTCTTTTTAAATTCTTTATGCGTTAGCAAAATTTTTATGGTTTTGAACTTTTTTATTCTCCTCTTTCAAGCTTTTTTCTAATGCGTTTCTTAATATCTTTATGAATCACTCATTGTTGCTTTTGTTCTTTGTGGGTTTGTAGTGGAAATGTAATAAATCTCTGTAGTGTGCTTTTCTTTAGATAAATAAATAAATTAGCTGTCTTATTAGTATTGAAATATACGTCAAATGCATTGAGGTTCCCTAGGGTCTCAAGACACAAGACGAGAGCTTCTCTAGTCCCTGTGCGAAAACCACCACTGAGTCACGCGTAGAAACACTCATTATGTCACTCAAGGGGTGATACAACCCTCTTTATTCTTTCACTTGCTGTCAATTTGAGTTGCCATTGACGGCATAAAATTATATTGTGTATCATCACACTCACTTAAATAGCCCTATATATGATCCTAATAATAAAAAAATAATCCTAATAATAAAAAGTAATTAATATATTTAAGCAGAATCTTGTTTTATGGACAGAAACATTCAGTATTCTACCACGGTATTCTTTACAGTAATACTCTGCATTTAAAACGAAAGTTATTTAGTTTCATGGATCTCTTTCTATAGCCCTAAGACACATAGAAACACATTTTAACTGATTTAGTTTTGATAGGGTCGCTCGTCATTTTATACGTTATGTCAACTTCATTTGTCGCTGGCTGTAGTGGGCTTCTTCTACTAATAGCTCACCAGTCAAGCTCTGTTATTTATGCTTCATCGGACGATCGAGTCAATATAAATAATACTGACACCTATATTTTGACGGACAGCAAAAGTTCAATCCAATACTTAAAAAATTGGCCGAAAATTTCAGAAAAAAACCGGTCAAGAAATTATTTCCAAAATTGTTACACTTTCACAGAAAAGCAGAGTTTGCATTCAATGGATTCCCTCCCATATTGGAGTCTTCGGCAATGAGGTGGCGGACTTGCTTGCGAAAGAGGGAATTGCTCTTCCTTCTGCCGCCTCTGGTGAACTCTTCGCGTCCGAAATATTTTCTATCCACAGGGCTAAAGCAAATTCTAGTTGGAAAGTCCCTCCCGCACACGAATGGCATGCTGGAAATCGTCCTGTCTGTCTCTACAGTCCGAAGGTACAAGATCCGCACAGACTGCATTGGCCAGACATCGTAGTGGCCATATCAAAAGCTTGAAATTCTACGACAAAGAAAAGACTTATTCCTCTTGCCTTTGTTCCTGTCCTCCTGCTCATGTCATTGACTGTATTGGCGCCTCTTCGAGGCTGCTGTGGAGTGAGGGGGGAAATGGAATTGTGGTACTGTTAGAGCGACATGGTATCATGGACCTGGTGTAGTATTTGAACCAGGGGACATGAAACAACAATATAAATGATACAAATGCCCTGGTTTTGAATAATATCTAGCGAATGACCCGATTCTTGCTTATTATTAATGTATAGCTGATATGAGAAATTTTAAGAAGATTTATGTAAAAGAATTAGTTTATTTAAAATTATTTTCCCAACTTCTATTACACAAGGAATATGATCATTCTGTTTTAGCGAAAAACGGCATTCAGTACCGTAATCACTTTTTATTATTATTAATTTCAATTATGTCTAGTTCGTTCTATCATAAGGGCCATTATTTGATTGAAAGTCTCATCTAATTATCCTGTAAGACCAAATTTTGCGCCCTTTATAACGATTTGATCCCTTCCTTTGTAATATTTATAGCGTCTGGGAAGCTAAAAATATTTGATCTTTTTGTACATGATAACAGTTTTCGCATAAAGAGTACTCAGTACTTCAATACCCGAAATCTGCCTACAATTTTGGACTGCTGCAGATATCTCCAGCTTCTTCAAACTGGATGGCTTGCCTAACAGCTTGACTATACGTTTTGAAGGCATGGATTTATATAGATTTCCAAGAAGATTAACAGGGTCTTGGAATGGTCTTGCAAAATAAATCTGCAACTTTTAAATTATGCATGTTATTTTAAAAGAATCGTCTAGATCTTGGATTTAGTCGGAAACTTTGCGAAAAGTCTTCAGAAGTTCCCCAGAAGAAAAACAAAAATTTCCTCATGTTTCAAATGGCAATAATTTGCTTCTGAAGGAACATGCATTCTATTTATGTCGATTTAGATTTTTTTTCGAAAGATGTACAAATCTGATAGACAACATCGCTATGTAAGAGAAACTATTTGTAAATAGTCGCCAAGATAACTGAAACAATATTTAATGCAAAAAAATAGTCTTTCAAAAGTATTTATTTATTGCAATATGTAGCGATTAACTCATGCCTTCATTTTTTAAAGTTTGTGATTGTTCTCCTTTTCAGTCTTAATCATGACTTTTCTTTAGAAACAGGAAAACCAAAACAAGGAAAATTTGCACAAAACTGAGGAAAATGAATAATACATTACTTGTAAATATTGATAATAACAGTTCAAAAGAACAGAATATGGGAAAGAGCCAAAAAAGTTCATTCTGAAGAATATTTTATTGACGTGTTATATTTATATTCACCTTATAATATTCTATGAATATATCACTATTCATCCCATTCCATGAAAATTAAACTGGACTAAAGCTTTTCCCATTTTATTGTTATTTCTTCATTGTACGCTTCAATTAAGAGTTCTGTCATCAATTCTTAAACTTTTAGAGAAAAGTTTCATCCAGAAGGCATTATCCAGTCGTCGAAGGAGTAGAGAAGAATTTTAATAAGTTTGCGCGGGAAAACTAAGCAACTTTTCGTTCGAAATTCTTATTTTGCTTCTCCCCAAACACCCGTCAAGATTAAAATAAATTCCCATTCAGATAACGCTTTTCGAAGTCTCTGACGAGAATTACCAAAAACGAATCTTATCAGCTTTATAAACAATACTGCTGATTTCTGGCGTTATTTTGTTCCGAAGGAAGTTTCTTCCACTCCCGCTGGCAGCGGTCCAGACTGCAGACGATAATCCTTATCGAAGAATGAACGCTAATGTTCCGCTAATAGGAGGCACAACTTTCGCCAATCTGTGAAAGGTTTTACTTCATTTTTTGTTTCTTTTCATTTTTATTTTTGACCTCTTTTAAAGAGAGAAAAGTTGCTTTTCATGACTGGGAGGAAAGCAACTCTTTAATCTTCTCCGGATGATTGGATAGGAAATTTATATGTGCGGCGGTTTTTTATGACCGAAATTAAAACTCGAGAAGCCATTTTGAAACGGTTAGTGCAGCCATTAGTAAAAGAAGGTGTAAAATAAATGGTGATCGCAGAAAGTAAGCAAACTAGACACGAATATTTAAATATATATGACCCAGAAGGAAAATAAAAACTATAAATTATATATTACGCACTTCTTAACTTAAAAATTAGCTGGAAGAGCTTTATTTCTAAATGAATAATCAAAATAGTTATTTGCTAATTTAATTAAATAGAAATTTAACATTAAGTTAATTTTTTATCCAATTAATCATTCACTCAAAAGAATTTAAATGTATTGTTTCGTAATATTCTTTAATAATTTAAGGGTGTCATTTTATTGAATTTTCAGAAAACAAATGGCTTCTTAATTTTGAGAAGTGAAGCATTCTTGATTATACTCAGGGGCCGTTCAAATATTACATAAGCATGTTTCTGGTAACTTTTGGCCCCCTCCCCCCTTGTTAGCAAAAATAAGCAAACCGCAAACCCCCCTCTTATAATTACGTTAGCAAACGGCAACCCCCATTCTTTTTCTCACAAAACGTATAACAGAAATAATCTAATTTAAAAAATTTGAGGACTTAATTCAAATAAAAAAGTCTAACTCGGCTTAAAATGAAATATATATATATATATATATTTAATTTCCTTACAATTTTGTTTAAGAAAATTTCTTAGTTCATCACAATTTTAAAAATTCAAGTTTAATTTTCTTTTGCCAAATTTAATTTTTTTAATTAAATTATTTTTGCAAGTTGCAAGAGATTTTCGGAAATAAAGTGGTTTTAATGTCTTACGTAAGCGTCACTCATACTAGCCTCCCCCCTTGTCAGCAAAAATAAGCAAATCGCAAACCCCCTCCCCCCTTAGGTGCTTACGTAATATTTGAACGGACCCTCATAAACTAGAAGCTTTAATTTATTCTTATCGAATAAATAACTTTCCTACTTTCCGCTCTACTTAAGTTACTTATCTAGGTGTAATTTTTGACTTAAAACTTGATTTTTCACAGTATATTGATGGCATAATCTCAAAAGCGTATGAGAAATTCTTTGTTAATGCTTTTAAGATTAAGTGTGCTCAGGGTTTAAATTCTTTGTTGATTCATGTCTTTTTTGTGCCATACAAAGTGGAGTTTCTGTAGTGCGCACTTTCTTTAAATAAATAAATAAAAATTCCATTAAATTCATTACAATAATTAGATATATTCAATATTATTTAATGTATTTTTCCATTAGCTGGACAGCAGCTCTCACCACGGGTAAATGTTGGAACAAAATGTCATTTTTCTGTTATTACGAAAATCAGTAAGATATGATAGCTCTTTAATAATGGAATACTTGGTACTCATTCTGGGTGTTGTCTGGATCTATTATTTTAAATGAAAAGATAGTAAATTTTTCAGTAGGTAGCTTAAGATTTAAAAGCAATTTACTTGGCCTGAAATATATCTAATGTAAGAATGGTTTCTTAATGTCTGACAAAAGCCTGACTGCAATTTATTTATTATTATAAGAGAGTATGTTTTCAGAGGAATGGTAGCAGCCAGATGTTATTTTGCTTTGAATTTTGATTCCAAAAACTAGTACGGCAGAACGAAGTTACGAAAAGTTGCGGAATGTATTTGTTTTTAATCATTTAATGAATATTTCTTTAGTCTTTAAAAATATCCTTATAAATGTCGAATTCAAGCAGTTAAATACGCAATAAGCCAACATTTCTTTTAAAGTTGTTTTCTTAAAGATTGCATTTTGAGTAATTAAAAAAATGTATCATAAATTATTTTTAATTATATTTTAAACAAATTCTCAATACATTTGGAAGACAACTTTTAATGAAAGTTACCGCATATATATCACCAGTATATTTTTAAAAGATACCAATTCTTTTACATTTCATTTAAAAGGAAAATTGTAATCTTCTTTTTATTATTGTACAAACAAATCCTCAAAAAGTAAGCATTTCTTAGAAGTTTCTTTAAGATTTTCTATTCCTGAAAAGCTTACTATAGGAAGTCTAAATTTCATTTCCGATCTTCAGAAGAGATATTTAATCCGAAAACTTCCTCGAAAACGTGTTTACGAGTAAAAGTTTCTCTTTTACCTAACATTTCGCTTTCGAAAATCTCTTTTTCAACACCGAAATTGATCCATTAATACTGAAAGAGAACTCTATCGCATTTCCCTGCTAGAGGAAAAAAATCGCCTGAGAAACGAAGAATAACAACAACGAAAAAGAAAGTTGAGAGCCAAGTAACATTCCATTTCTCGGACAGTGCAGTCCAGCTTATCTGGCTTCTGAAGGGCTGAGTGCCCTCGTAACCCTTCTTGACCGTTTTTTCGTCCGAAAACCGAGAAATATGATTGGGATTCAATCTCTTCTCGACAAAGAGCTAAAGAGGAAATGGCTTCTTTCAGACGGCAGTGCAAATCTCTGGATTTCCGAACAGGAATTGGATTTTTTTTGGCTGGATTTCTTTTCCGATTTGCTCACGTTGTTGATATTAAATTGGGGATGTGACAATGAGCGCTTAATTTGGGAACAAAGTTTTCTATAAAAAATGAATAAATAACGAAATAAAATAAAATTGGACGTGTCCTCTAGAATTTTGTATTTGTCCCTTAAAGATGTCGGTTAAACCTTTGACTGCTTATCCCGTGATTTCCGCGGATTGAAAGTAAATATATTTTCTGCTGCATCCTACTACCTTCTCAAGCTATTGGGTTTACTTAGTACTTTTAACCATATTGTACTAATAAAGCCTTGCATGTAAATAACAATTCACTTGGTTCAACGGCATTTGAACATGTTTTCAAACATTGCATCTAAATAGTAATTTTTAAAAATTCGGCAGTCATATGGTTAAAATATGAGATGCCAAAAATAATTCTTTCTGTATATATAAATGGAAATTCCGTTCAACCTGAGCATGTGAAATTATATACATATAAGAAATATAGCGATAAATAATAATAACATAAATACATATAGGGTATAAACATAAAAATAATAAAATATATAAATGAAATAAATCGAAAAATAATAAAATAAAATAATAATTAATAAATAAAATAAGAGGAAAATAAAGAGAAACAAAGAAAAAATAAACAAATATAGCAATTAACAATTATTAAAACCATCAATCATTTGAATGAAGAAGATTTTGTTCTTATACATTTTATCTGTTTGTTATCGTTACAAAAGTTTTCGATTGACATCGTTAACAATCCTGTAAAAATTCCAAAATTGCTTGTTTCTGTTAACAGTTTTATATCAATTAATTTTTTATTTCGTAATTTCGATATTTCCGAGCGATGATTTTGAATGCATTATATCCGAAGAAAACGAATTCTACCTACGATCCAAAAAAATATTATATAGTCGATGATGCCTGTTTGATTGTCGTGCTATTTTTAACGTAGGACTGCGTTCCTTCCATTGGGGTTTCAGGAAGGAATTTGATTCACACCCCCAAACGCCACGAAAAACGTTGTATAGGAGATCCTCTATATCTCGCTAACTACGTATGTTAAAAACATAACTAATGTCTTATTTTAGAGATAAAGGGTAACAACAGAAGTTACCAAAAATTATTAAATTATTTATGTTACTTTTCAAATCATCGACCGATCCTACACAAAATTGTAACATATCCACGCACGATTGTAGAATTCAAAACAAAAGAATTGACGTTGTAATATATTTTATTAAGAAATAAAACAATTTTCTTTGTAACCTTAGTTTCCTTTTATTTTGCCAATTTTCCATGCATTAGTATTTCAGAGAAACAAAAGAGAATTAAGAGTAACTTCGAGAAACAAAAAAAGAATTGTAGCAACTTCGAGAAACGAAAGAGAATCACGAATAACTTCGAGAAACAAGAGTATGGGGAGTAACTTCGAGAAGCAAAAGAGAATCACGAGTAACAAAGAGAATCCGAGAAACTTTGAAAAACAAAAGTGTCACGCGAGTAAAGTAGTCCTACGCCTTTAACATCAGCGGCTGTTTGAAAAAGACAGCCTCCGTCATTTTTTTTCTGATATCCAAATTTTTGTATAGGATCCTCTACAGTTTTCCGCGTGTGAATGAAATTCTAGCCTTGGACAAATTTACAGGAAACAATCAAGATAACGCACATGTGCAAAATGGCGTTATGCAAATGCGCGCTCGACAAGGGTTTTTCTAAATTTTAATGTACGAGGATGGATGAAAACAAAGTTAACAAGGGTGATAAAAAATTATTTATTAACACTAGACAGGAAATGCAAAAGGGAATTAAGAGACATAGTTGCCGATCTCTTTTCTACACAATCACCAAATCTATTTAGGCATTTTCTGAACGTAGGACCAACTTGTTTAACCCGTCTTGGTAGAAATCACGCCCCTGCCCATAAGTGTTCCTTCAATTTCGGAAAAAGGAAACAGTCACTGGGCCATCGTGGAGCTAGCCAAACGCCTTGATATGTTGAGTGATGGTGTCATCCTCTTCAAGGCAATACCCGTACTGCTCTCAAAACTCAAGAATTGCTGTAAAAGTTCAAGTGGGAAGTCTGGAGCCACCCTCCATACAGCCCAGATTTGGCACCCAATCTGGGTTCCAAACACTTATCTGGAGCAAGGTTCTCTTCAGACAGTGACGTGCAAACAGGTGCCGAGAACTCTCTCAGTGGGCAGGGACGTGATTTCTACCAAGCCGGGATAAACAAGTTTGTCCTGCGTTCACATAAATGCCTGAAGAGATTTGGTGATTATGTGGCCTAAGTGATCGGCAAGTATGTCTCTTAATTGCCTTTTGTATTTTCTGTCTAATGTTAATAAATAATTTTTTATTGTCTTTGTAAACTTTTTTGGATCCGTATTCGTACCATTATTAGAAAAAAATGTCCCTATAAAGGGTTAAATGGTTGAGATAATAGTTTTGGTTTTATCGATAAATGAACTGAAAGAAATCATTGTATCTTTCACCTGTTATTCGGGTACATTTTTGCATTTTAAACTAATGAGCTTGCTTACTCTGCAAAAAGTAGAGCTCACTCTCTTTGAAAAGAAAACAGCATGTTTCATACAAATAAGTTCCTAATAAGCTAGTTCCTATTAATGTTCAGTAACTTCTACCCTATCCAAGGAATATATTTCTATTATCCTTAGAGGCGCGATGAAGAAGATCCTTCCTCTTCTCCTCGCACCCAAATCTAATTTGCTATCCATCCCGAGATGAGATGAATGTCGGAAGGGTGGACCGCAGGGCTTGCTCCGGGGATGGCTCACCGCATAAAAGGAATCAAAAATCTCGTTTTCCAAATGACCTGCCCAAAACCAATCTTGCCGGACTGGTCCGCCTCATTCACTCCCCTGCCCATTAGTCGCGCTCCAAAAGTCGTTTGCCACTATTCTGATGGAATAAGACCCCCTTCGCCATTCTGGAAAGCAACTCAACTCCACCTCTCCTCCCCGATATGGATGTCCTTCCCTTAATTGAATCGTTTGCCCGCAGACGTGATGTGTTACAGGTCTTTCTGCTGGAAGATTCGTTTCTGTGTCTTCAAGAATTAGGGATGACAGAAAAAAATGATATTGCACAGGCCGCCTTTTGTCACAGGGTGACGAAGATCCTTTTTATCTGTGGGGAACAGGTGGTATGTGTCTTTTGAGATCCAGTCGCCATGAGTGGATTCTTTTGATTTCGCTTTGTCGTTCTGCGAGAATATCCAACAACCAGTTTGTTATTGGATTTTGTTTGTCATTTTATTTGTTGCGGCAGTCTTCGAATAAGTGAAATGAAAAGGAAAGACTGGTAAGTATGATTACTAGGTAGACTAAGCCATTCTTTGTCATGTATGTTTCAATTTGTTTCTTGTGTGTGGCTGAATATATCTCTGAATAAATAAGGACAAATCGAAAATTCTGGAGTTTTTTTTCCTCTCGAATTTATCGTATACTTCCGGATAAGATTCTCTCTTTTATCCAGTTTTAAAAACTAATTTCATTTAAGTTATATACAACGAAACTTCCTCGATTCACATCAATTGAAATTTGTTAAAGTTATCGAAAATTATCTTTCCCACTAATAGTTTGGCACTTTTGATTTTTAATTGTGAGTTTGTATGTTTTTGGTGATAGCTTCGAAAATTACTGCCAGGACAATCAAAAATATATTTACTCTATGATGCCGATTTGATTGATATGCTCTTTTTTCATCTAATTTCATTTCCTGAAATTTATTTTAAATAAAAATTTTGATAAATTTCATGTGAATAAATTTATTCAATATTTTTGTCGAACATAATGGGAACTTGTATTTAGCATTCTCATTGGATGGAGAGGCAATAGTCATGAAAATAAAAGCAATAACCGAAAATGTATATAATATTTCCATGGATGCAAGTGGCAAAATGATTTTTAAAAACATCCTTGCAAATATGACCATTATTGTTTAAGGCTTCATAATATAGCGCATTAAATCGCACATGTATTTTAGAAAATTTTCT
>BGPR01003079.1:15642-28484 GCA_013235015.1 Araneus ventricosus | reverse complement strand
ATACAGTTACAAGTGTTTACAGACAGATATGAAGACCCACAGAAAGATACAATTTCAACAATTGTTTTTCCGGACTCCATGAGATGCATGGAAATTCCTCTAAATCTCGAGATCGTATGTGAGAAAATAAAAGGAGTCTTTTTGCCCTTTATTAGATAAAAATTCTTATACATAGAACAAAATATTTAGCAACTTTGTCTTATTTGAGCTATTCATTCGTAACGAAAGAAATAAAGACAAAATAAAATAATATGCATAAAGCCAGAAGAATTTCCATTGCGCTAAGATTTAGGAGAAAATTTTAAAAACTAAGGTAAAGGAAACTATTTTAGTTAGGAAAAAAAACTAGCGTCAGTTGCGTCTTAGGCACACCTACATATTTTGACGACGTAAATACAAAAGCGATCGGAAAAGGTGGTCATGAAATTGCCAGTATACGAACTCTTATAGGTCTCACAGATCGATGAATACAAATGAAATTATATTGTGTGCGTTCTCAATATGGAGAGAAAGAACTCTGAGCTCTCAAGGTTATGGTTACAGCTACAATATTTAGATTTTTTAAAAAAGAATTATGTTCTTTTTCTGGTCCAAGGTGATTGTTGAATTTTTCATGCCTTATTTTAATTTCTTTCTTATGAATAATTAATAATAATTTCTTATGAATAATATATAAATTCAATTTTTATATAACTGATCTTTTCTTTGTAACAAAAATCAATGTCAGACATTTCAAAACGAATACCTTTAGTAGTTTATGGAATTCAATCACCTCGGGCAAATCAGCTAAATAGTTTATAATAAAAATGTTTATTTCTGGAGATATCTCGCATTTCTGTACTTTCTTAAAACAATAAATAATAAAGCAGTTCTTCATATTGTTCTTGTTCTTCAACAATAAAAAATATTGTGCAAATTGTATACGAAATTAAATTTGAAAATTTTTAAAAAGAGAGAAACAAATTGTACGGAAATGAAATTTGTGTTACTAATAAGCTAATTTTCCGAAATTCAATAAGGTGTAAAATTAGTTTCGCCGAATTTTTTTAATTGAATTTTTTTAAGTCAACTCCACACTTAGGCAGACTATTGGGCATTTCAATAATGAATGGTAAAAATATACTGCATCAGCCATTGAATAATAAATAACCCATGAAAAAATTATTAAAATTAAAGAAAAATTGCACGAAAATAATAGATAGATAAAGAAATATTTACAAAATAAACAAAAATATATGAAAAATAAAGGCACAGTAGTTCAAAGTCTAACCGTTGCCTAGCAACGGAGTAGCTATAAATTTGCGTTATTTCAAAATCGTCTGCACGTAATTAACAATTATTAAACTTTAAAAAAATTATAAAAATTGAAGGAAAAATGTCTCAGAAATAAAATTGGTATCATTGGAAATGTAAAAGTTTGCACTTTAGGAAGGTATAAAAATATTTTTTGTGAAACAATTTTCTTAAAAGTTACTGCGGAAAAACGGTTTTGGTTAATTTCTAATTAACTGACTGTTTAATTAACTTTTGAACTTTGAAAAGTTCATGAGTGTCTTTCTCTTGTCTTAAATAATAAGTATGCAAAATTTGGTTGTCCATTGGTTTAAGAGGAGATGTAGAACATAGCCACATACCCACATAAATAGCCACAATTACTTTTATTTATATTAAGATTAACATAATTTCATGAAGAAAAATAAATTGTTTACGTCCCTGAAAAGGTTTAAAGCTCCCTCCCTCCTTTTGGATTGCTGTGACTTAATGGTAGGGTTTCGGCTTCAGATTCAGAGGATCATGGAGTCGCGAGCCAATTTCACCAAAAAATTTGTTCGGGGGCCAAGTTTAATCCTTTGGAGTCAAACGTCCTTGGGCTGGTGTGGTATGGAAGACTGTGCAGACATAGCTGGCTTCGAGGCCTCTCTCGTCATCTGACAACGCTATAAAATCACAAAGTCAGTAATATAATCCTTGTGTAGCTTCAGGACAGATCATTAACTCACCTTAACTAAACAAAATGATCTATCACATAAACATTTGTGATACCTCTCTCGTCATCTGACAACGCTATAAAGTCACGAAGTTAATCTCAGCTAAAAAAAATCTGCAAAAAATATTTTTAAAAAAGCTGCAGAAAATCTGGAGGTAATTGGAGCATGTTTTCTTCAGATTTTCTGTAGAAAAAAATGCAGAATATTTGAAGAAAACAATGTTCCAAATACCTTCAGATTTTCCGCAGTGAAGACTTAATTATTAATTTCAATTAATTTAATTAATCTCATTTGTAATTCAACTTACTTGTACGATGTCGATTGTGACAAAACTTCAAACTCATCCTGGCCAGGATTCTAACCCACGTTCATAGAGTTGGCAGGCGGGAGCACTAACTACATGACCACACCGGACTACACAAGATGGGGGCAAAATAATCTATTTGAGTTTTAACGTCATCATAGCTCTAGTGGCGCCATTTAGTGGTCTAAAAATCAACCATGGCCAGAACACGCGTTTCAAAGTCGTAGAGATGAGTAATGGATGAGATTAGTAATATTTTTGTTCAATAATTTAGATTCTCTGTTTCAATAAATTCGTTTTCACCTTTTTTTCTTTCTGATAAACCTTCTCTCCATCCGAAAGGCGCAAGCTCCATTTTTCTCTTTTTTGGAGGAAAATGGTAGAACCTCAAATATTTATTTTAAAGATTAATTTAGAATTCATTTTTTCAGTGGCATATTTTAAAAATTTAGTGCCTAAGGCAATTTTCGATTGGGAAATATTTTCCGCTGATGCATTCCTTTTCTATACAAGCATATGGTCGATATCACTAATTGAAAAAGGAACTGATGAAATTAAACAATAATGGTAATTACATTCTAATTTTATTTTATATCCTTTGGAAAATAAAGCTGTAATATTAGAGAATATGGTGCAAAATATATATTTATAGAGAAATGCAGATATTATGAAATTGCAGTTAAATCTTCAAAAAATTAACAGATTATTGGTCAAGTTTAATGAGGTTTTGAAAATCTGCTAAATAACTGAAAATTGAATTGAAGACAAAATGCAACTTTTTTGCTGTCTTAAAAAATCTGCAGGATATTTAAAGAAAAAAAATATAAATAATTTTTTTGCAGATTTTATGCAGATTAAATTGAAGAAAAAATGCAGATTTTTTGCTATCTTACAAAAATCTGCAGAATATTTAGAGAAAAATATAATAAGAATATTTTCGCAGATTTTATGCAGAATAAATTGAAGAAAAAAATGCAGATTTTTTCTGTCTTCAAAAAATCTGCAGAAATTTAAAATAAAGCTTTGTAAAAAAATTTCTGCAGATTTTTTTAGCTGGAATAATATAGTCTTTGTGTAGCTTCAGGATAGATCATTAACTGACCTTAACTAAACAGAATGATCTATCACATAAAGATTCGTGATTCTACTTCGTCATTTGACAACGCTATAAAGTCAATAATATAGTCTTTGTGTAGCTTCAGGAAAGATCATTTCAGGCCTGGTGTCTTGTATACCGGACATCAACTTTAAACTACTCATATTAATTCAATAATTGACGGCACTACATGCTGTTTTTTTTCATTTGATTCTCGATTTTCTTAGAAATATAGTCGTTGCAAGAATTTTTCGTTTCGGGCATGGATTCATTTCTCGTTTTTTTCAAAAAAACTCGAGAAAATCATCGTTCTTCCCAAAATGGAGCTCAGTGGTGAATTTTTTTTCCCAAGTAATTTCTTGTTTTTAATCCTTTTTTCACCATTTAAAACGCTTCTACAATATTTCATTATCCTTTGGCAATCATTTTAAAGTGAAATTTGTGTGATTTTTTTGTCTATTTTCAGTTGAAATATCAGGTATTGTCCGGATGCCGTACATGGGGTAACCTTTTTAATTTTCCATCTACAGGCTTGAAATTTCATTCATGCTTTAACCATTGCAGTAGAGCACAGTACGCCAAAGGAAAAAATTCTAACTCTATTATTTCTTATTTCCGACTGAAGGGAGTTAACTCACCTTAACTAAACAAAATGATCTATCACATAAAGATTCGTAATGAAAACAGAAAGATAATTGTGAGATTAAACAGCTTAAAGAAGAAAAAAACATTCATGAAACATAAAACATAAATCAATTAATTATCCTTCCTTTTAAAAATCGTTTGTCCTCGGAAATGAAGTTGTTTTATTTCTGTTAAAAATCAAATTGATTTTATCTTTTAATGTTGTGAAGCAAACTCAAATTGCCTATTTAAAAGTCTGTAAATGTGACCTGATTGCGTGATAGATTTCCAATGTTGTGACTCGCGTTACAAGGTTTGCCTTAAAGGAATTTATTTTTATGCAATCGCGACTCTGGCATGATAGCAATCACAAGTGAAACGAATTAATCAAAATAATGCATTACAGAAAAGAATTTATCGAGGGAAGAGAATGTAATGCACGAACAAACCTTATTAGTATTCAGCCCTTAAAACCAAAGTAGTTAAACCTCAGCTTTTAAAAGTTTCTCCAGCATCGTAGCGACGCATCCTTTCAGCCGAGGTTTACTGCGACGATTAAGCAACGAGCTGTAGTGAGCTATAAACAGATATTCGATCGAAGTAACTTGATTTCAATGGGGTTCGAAAGAGGAGATTCAAATTCCTCCAACTAAATAAGTGGAAAATTGAAGGACGTGTCTTGGAATAAAGTTTCTGGATCGGAAAGAAAGTGGGTGGAATGTTTTTTTCTTTAGTTGCGCATTTAAGTAAATAGGACTCTCAAAGATTTAATTTACTTTCTCCTGTTGAGAAGAAATGGGCCTGGAAAATTTAAACTTCCTTTCAATAGTTCCAGGAGCTGATTTAAATATCAATAAAGGATTTACATTGTCAACAGCTCAGACATTCACTGCAATTTGAAAGATTTGAGTAACATTTTGAGATTTGTATAGAGTGAGTCGACAGCTTAAGCTCATGCGAACTGAAATTTGATATTAGATGTCTTCAAAAATCGTTTCTATTGAAAGTGACAAGTTGTTCTGAACTGTTAGTCACATCTTATACAAATACTTACAATAAAAGAGGCGATTTTTCTTGTGAGCTTTCAGGTTTAAAAACTTATAATCGACGTTTTTAAACCAGAGTCAGTTTCGAGTTACAAATATGGAATATAGTTTAAAGAGAATAAAATAAATTTGAATCATAATACCAGTGTTAACAAAACTTTTGAGAGATGTCAGTTTTACTTTTAATAGTTCAGTTGCCCTTAACATTAAAGCAAAGTGATTCAAGATAAACTAGTTCTGAGTCATTAAAAGAGAAAGTTTTATTTCGTTTAATCTATATACAGTCGGTAAAAAAAGTTTCCGTTCGCAGATATAGCTAGAAATCGAAGCTTAATTTGTCACACATCTTTTGTGAAGAAGACGAGAATTAACAAATTGGTTCAACACAAATATATATATTATTTATGAGTATTATATAGAAAAATATTGAGATAATTAAAAAAATTAAAAAATAAATTTAAAGAAACAAAAAATGGCACTGATGAGGAACAAAAAAAAGTTTCCGTACGGTATTTATATAGTTTATGAAAAGATATTTCTTATGTTAAGCAAGTTGTATTAATAGTCGGACGCCCTTCTTTGGCCTTTATTTCTGCTCTCAAAGTTTGTGGAATGAATCTTGCGAGTATTTTTTGTTGTTTCGGGGAAATGTTGCTTCAAATGCCTAAATGGAACTTTGGAGTTAGACCTTGTTCTAAATGTCATATTTTTGAGCTCACGACTGATTTCTTCCCATAAATGTTTTATTGGGATTAAGTCGGAAGACTGGAGTGGGCTATAAAGCTTCTGTTTAACATGATAGAGGCACCATTCTTGACAAATCTTGGAGGTGTGGTTAGGATGCTTGTCCTGATGGAAGTAAATGTAGTTCAAAAGGACAATTTTTCTGCACTAGTTAAGACGTTTTGCCTTCGAATGCTATGATACATATACCTATCACTATTTATTCTATAACACATAAATTGCGGACACCAAAAACACTCATACACGCCTCCACCACCATGCTTGAGAGTTCACATAAATTCTTAGTTAGCATCAGTTGATTTTGTTTTATCCAGACCATAATAGGGTTATATGAATGGGGGGCTGCCCCCCCTCCAGTGATAGTACGTACCTCCTACGGGAGGGGCTGGGCCGTGGGGCTGTGTTGGCCATTAGGACCTGACCTTAGTACTCGTTTCTATTGCAACGACTGTCATTCAGATTTATCCCGTATGCCTAGGCAGGTCGGGGTGGCCGTTGGTTGATGGTTATCCAGACCATAACTCCACCTCTGACCCATGGATATTAAATTTTGATTCATCTTTAAAAAGGACCGATTCCCAGAAAAATAAGGGCTAACTTAGATGCTTCTTTGCAAACTCGATGCGCTTTCTCCGTTACAGAGATTTATATAAGGTTTCTTACTGGTCGCACGTCCATTCTAATACGCTTTTGTAATGACATTTCTCGCCGTTTGAGGTATCACTTCAATGTCATAATCAGCCTTTAGATCAGCTGCGATTTGAGGGGCATTTATTCGTGGATTGTCTTGAACTTTACCCATGATATTTCTTTGATGCAAGTGGTTTAGATTCGGAGGTCTTTGGGATCAATCTCTATCCTCAAATGTTTGAAGCTCATGGTATGTTTCAATAATATATTATACTGCAGACGTCAATTTATTAATGATTTCACCAATTGTTTCATAGATAATACATAATTTCTCAACTGAACCACCAACTTAGGAATAGTTTTAGGAACATTCTTTTCAATACGATTAGGTACAAGCTAGAATTAAACAAAAGTTGCTGTCATACCTTCATGACACACAGGTACGCTCCAGTTTAAAAACTTTACTGTGGGTCACTTATAGAAGACTTCAGGAATAATTTTCATACTGCGTACGGAAACTTATTTTGCATGTCATTTCGCAATATCTCTTAAATATTTCAATTAAAACAATTACCGCGTTTTGTAAAGGCAGACATTTATTATAAACTCATTTTAAAGACACAAATTAAACATATTTCAGTAGTTTCTGAAGATATGAAGAAAAGATTAGAAATTATGCTAATTTATTCGTAACATTGGCATCCGTACGGAAACTTTTCCACCGTATATATAAAAGAGAAAATCGCTCACTGACTCTTTACGAAATCTCCCAAACCACTAGGACTAGAAACTTCAAATTTGACAGGTGATTGCTTCTTGGGTAGCAGGTGCTCACTAAGAAATTATTTGTCGAGATTTTAATTAGAATGTTAATTAATTAAAAATAACCCTAAACTTAAACGTTTCCTCGCAATAACTTCGGATCATATTATCGCACAAATCCCTTTTAACATCACTATAAAGTTTTTTAAAAAATTAGCTTTTCCATGACACTGATTTCATTTCCATTCGACATTCTGTTTAATTTTAATTAATTTTTCAAAATGTTTTCAAACATAATTTCTAACAATGCTTTTAATATTCTCACGGGAACGACTTTCTTCTGTCTTTTCTGTTCTTCTTTTACGAATGCTTTCTAATTCTTTTATATTTCATTTATATTTGTGTTCTATTTATTGATTAAATGGAATAATTTCGATCTTTTTTTTGTGAATTCTGGTTGTCAAGATCAGGGTTGCCGTATTGGCCTTTTTAAGGCCAAATTTTCGAAATTTGGCCTTTTTTTCAAAGCGGTTGGCCTTAAATTCATTTTTGGCCTTTTTTGGCTTTATTTTCATTCATGAATTTTATAACTGCTTTTTACAGCTGTTCTACTTTTTTTTCATAACATTTTTATATTCTAAAATATTATTTCGAACGGCACAGTGTATTCGATCTGGATATTAGGTGAATAATATCGAAACTGAAAAAAGAGCATTCTTGAAAATTTTATTGTTTATTAGAAACACTTATTACGAATCTGAAATCAATTTTATTTATATTAATGGAATAAACCTTTTATACTGTTTATTATTTATTTTCAGTACGGAATCGCTTTTCATTTATTATGACCAGACTGAAAAATAACCTTGCATACTTTTGTTCACTCATGGGATAATATACTATGTTCAGCTACTTCATTTAGCCATCACTTTTCATTATAAAACTGTTTATGGAGTGGTTAAAATTTTTTCCTTCAATATTGTTTCATTAATAGAGTATTGATCGTACGTCATTCTAAAATGATTCGTTTTTATAAAATAAAGCATTTTCTAATCGTAAATTTAGCGAAAAATAAGTACTTCAATCAGTTTTTCAAATTTGGCCCTTTGTGGCCTTATTTTTAAAAATGTTTGGCCTTATTTTGTCATTTTGATCTGGCAACCCTGGTCAAGATCCTCCTAGCCCGGATGTTTACGTCGGATATTCTAACTTGAATGTAAGGTGATATTTCAATGATGGCTGAAATTCAGAAAGTTAACATTAAAACTATTAGACATGAATGTATTGTTATCTCGAGCAACTCTTAATGTGTTACTACGTGGATGTAGTGGCGAGTATCAGCTAGTTCATATAATAAATAATACAAAAATTACGTTTTCGAGAAGTGAATTTCGCCTCTTATATTTGATTAGTTTTCTCTCGTTGAACCTTATAGCAGTGAATTTCAGAAATAAGCAGGAGCTTAAATCAT
Source organism: Araneus ventricosus (assembly GCA_013235015.1). Taxonomy (NCBI): domain Eukaryota; kingdom Metazoa; phylum Arthropoda; class Arachnida; order Araneae; family Araneidae; genus Araneus; species Araneus ventricosus. Next base: position 19,819 of record BGPR01003079.1, on the reverse strand, counting down.
ATTTTCAGCTTTTAAAATTATTTAACTTGCAATATCTATTGCTATTTTCGAAACGTATACCTTATTTGTACAAATTAAAATATTGAGAATCGTCGCATGTCTGTTTCCCATTTAAATTTTGAAAAAGAAACAAGCACCCAAGAGCTGGAAAACATAAAAAGGAAATTCGTAACAAAATATTTTTTTGATACATAGTAACGAAAATGTTGTTATTCATCGTTCATTAATGTTCATTCATGTTGTAATTTCTTTTTCATGATTCCAAAATGTAAATTAATTCTTAAGAATTTCTTCAAAAAGGACAGTCTCAGCATAAATGTACCTCGCAGGCAGGTCATTTAAGGTAATTTAAAACGTTACGTAGTAAACGAGATGCAACTTAACTCCATTCAGTTACGTAATCTCGACTATCTTTTCCCTCCTTATTAGAAATGCGGCGGAAATTACTCACATTCCATTATGTGACTTCCGGTTTCATAAAGTCGTTTGGTTACCAACTTACAGTTAGGCTATTCTTATATTTATTCAGGGAAATGCGACTCATTAAAATTGGGATAAAATTTAATGTCCTAAAAGTTGTCAAATCCAAAAACTGAATCGAATATAAATAAACCTAGAGAAAAAAATCTAGAATATAAAAAATACAACTAAAAGCCAGATTCTTTACATTCTTTACTATATTTCTTTTCTCAAATAGACTTTATGGGTAACTTACTTTTTCATTTTATCTAAATTTTTTTAAGACTATAGAAAGCAGACTTACAAAAATAATTTTGATACCGCATTAAATAATCATATTATTGTGAAAAGATATAGATTATGTCCCTTGACCGTGATATCGTCCTCAGATACATTCATTATATTCTACAGAACATAAATTAAGAATTACATCAAGAATTAGATTAAATAAGGAATGGATATAAATATTTATTTAAAAGGACATTGTAAATAAGAATACAGCAAAGTAATTGAAAATTCTATGAACAGCCATTAAAAAAATGAAAGTGTTGGAGTAGTGTCAAAAAATGATTCATTGGGAAATGATCAGTATTTTTGAAAAAAAATAATCAATTTCTCCCATCGCGTGATAAAATGAAACTTCTTAAAAAGCAACTTATATTAAACACTTTAATTAATCTGAAACTTGTCAAAATATAGTAGTTTTGTTTGTATGTCTTTAAGGTAAAGCAATTCTTGTTTCAGCGAAACTTTGGATTATTTTTTTCAAACATTTCAGCAACTAGGTTGCATCTTTTATTCAAATGAGAAAAATGTCGTTCAACTCTTCCTTTATAATCTCTAATCACCACAAGTTTTAATTTTCCACTTTTAAACAAGTATAAATTAAAAACGCACGACTCAGCATTTTATTAAAAGCTCAAGTCCACCTCTCTTAAAGTAGCTGAAAATTTCTCCTCTTTCTTCACTTCAAATGCATAAAAAAATCTTGCTTTATTTACTCATACCGGGAGAAATATATTTACCCGAAAAAGGAAGAAAAAATGTCTGCTTGCCTTTTTCCAAATGACGGTAATAGCCGACATCTTTTCCCATTTTTTTCTTCTTTTGTCCACGTTGCCAACTCATGCAAATAAATCAATATCCTTATCGTCTGCAACTCGCATCTGTCGGCCAGCAAAATGTTTGCAATCAAGAATCGCAAATCTCTCTCCGCTGTGTAATATGTTTGAGTTCCCTAAGGGCGAGCTGAGATAAAAAAAAATATCACAAAAAGAATTAATAATAATAAAAACAACTTTCTCACGAGCCTCCACATGGAGAGACTTTTTTCGTCGGAACCGTGAGTTTCGCCATTTTTTTATACTCTTCTTTTTTAACTTTGCATTGAAAAGAAAACGTTCTAGCAGATGCTTGAGCTTTAATTAAATGCGCGCGCTCTTATCTTCGATCGAACGCTCTGGGGGGGGTGGGGGGTGGAAACGAGGGTGTACGAGAAAAAAATTGTGAAAAGGGAAGAAGAAAACAGCTACACCGTTCATTAGTTACTACTTTTTTTATTTAATATTTTATTCCCTGACACGTTTTTCGCTTACGAAGCTCTTTGATAAAAAAAAAAAAAATCATCTCCATATATTAGGTGGCGAGAGGGTCTGTCAGAAAAATGTTTCAATTACCTAGTTTGGAATATTTTTATTGGTGTTGTCAATATTCGATTTTGTTCGCGCGTTTCTTTATTTGTGGTCTAGTACCCGCAAGAGACTGCTCAATATTTGAAAAAGTTATCGAGTGCACATTTTTTAAAAAGTACATTTTTGAAGTTTGGGACCTCTTAATCCATGATATACGACCATAGAGCTCATTTTCAAGAGCACTTATTTTGCACCTTTTTAAAACTTTTATGGCGCATTGTCTTAAACTTTGTTCCTTTCTTTTAAATTCTATTCTTACTCAATATTTAAAGATTTTTTTAAAATTTATGTGTTGAAATTCTTTAGCATTACGTTTTTCCTTCCCACAAAACTCTACTGCTCTAATTATTTTTCTTTCTTGAACTAAAAAAATCTGCTTAAATTTCGAACCTCTGGTCTGTAACATAGCAGCATAATAATGTGTTAGGCTTGATTTATTTTGTTTTCGTCTGTGTTGATTACATCAGCCGTTGCATTCTGTGCACAGCTATTTTTACGTTACTCATTTTACACATAGAATATGAGCCTAAAAGCATTGTTGTGTGAAACAGCATTAATTTTATCGCCTACGATTTCATACTATTTCGGTTTTTACTTTCTCGTATACGAAGTATACAAAGAGAAAGAGAAAGAAAATCGTCAAAAAATTCGAACTCGAGATTTTGACGAATCTCTACGTTTTAGATCTCCCTGAGTCAGAAAAACACAATTTTGGAATTATGTCAGTCTGTCTGTATGTCTGTCTGTGAACACGATACCTCTAAAACTATTAGAGCTACGGAGATGAAATTTGGTTTGTGATCTTTACACATAATTTGTAGGTTTCTAACAAATTTTGGACGAAATTCGTCCAGGAGTAGTCTGTCTGTATGTATGTCCGTATTAATGTGAACGCGATAACTCACAAACTTAAATAGCTAGGTGGATGGAATTTGGTACCACATTTTTATCATCAGGAATGTAGGTTTGTATCAAATTTTGGACCGAATTCGCGAAAGGGTTGACTGTCTGTCTGTATAATCGCATACTTTTGAACGCAATAACTCCTTTAAAAATTTACTTTGATTAATGAAATTTAGTATGTGGCCTTCTTACCTTAATGGTAGATTTGTGTCCAATTTTTGTGTCAATCGGTTAAAAAACAGCGTTCAAATGGCAAATTTCGTTTTCTTTATCTTTCACCCAGCCCTATTGGTAACCACGGCGGCTTCGAATTCCATTTCCGCGTTGGACGACCTTCGGAAATCGTGGTTTTCTCCACTGCTCTAGGGGTTCCTGTTCGTTTGACTGCTTTTTAGCTTTTTTTTCTCTACATGTGTTAGGAGTATACGAGAAAGTTTAGGGGAGGCCACTCCCGCTGGTTAAATAAGCTATTAATTCCGTATCTACTGGTTTTTTCACTTTTTCCAGTTTTACGATACTTCTTTGAACTAAAACAGATTTTCTTCTCGTATCTGACCAGATTTTGTATTTTGTGTGATGTAAAATTTTCTTATATTATATATAAACAAAAGTAATAATTGAGTTTCTACAATTCGTTTCTAAATCAAGTTTACAAATTCATAAAACATCATCAAACGACCCATACACAAACACAGGCATTTATTCCCCCTATCAAAACTTTCACAATACCATTTTGAGATTAGTCAAAAAATATTTTATCTGTAGTGCTTTCGTAAACGAGTTAAAAAACGCCGCTATTGCAGCTGTAAATCGTCGCTTAAACTATCGTCACCTACCTCAATTTTTTTAAATTTCAGAGAGGAAGAAAATACTCAATATTTCGCAACCATTAGTGGATATTTCTGAATTTTTTTGACATATTATATAAAAATAAGACCCCATGTTTCTATCAGATGTGAAAAAAATTCAGAATGATTTGTTACGAAAAATTGAGTATTTTCTTCCTCTTTGAAATTTCCAAAAAATTTGATTGGTGGTGTTGCTTGTTAAGCGACGAAATATCGCATGTGAACCTGCGAACATTGCATAAAACTACGAAATTACCAGTATTAGCAAAAAGTATA
>BGPR01003079.1:0-15632 GCA_013235015.1 Araneus ventricosus | reverse complement strand
CCCCATCCCCATTTTTTAAGTAGAGCTTTCTTTTTGTGCGAGAAGAGAAAGAAAACCAAATTAATAAAAGTGCTTGTTTTGTAGTTATCTATAGTGCTTTTTTTGATAAATTTTTGTATGTTTGTTTTTAAAACTTTTTTGCACACTTTTGTGATTTTTGTCTTTTTTGCCTTTTTTCCCGCTCTTTTTGGCGTGGCAGACGTGAACATGGTCTCGGAGCCCAAACCACATCAGGTGAACAGGAAGAGGTCCCTCTTCAGTCCTACTACGTGAGTATCACCCTACTTTTTTTCTATATTTTCCGTCCTTAACACCCATCACTATTAACGGTAACCTGTCTCATGTAAGATCTATCAAAACCCAATCGCAACCTCATCGACTCATCTTAAAGATTAAAAAAAGTTTTCAGAATTTATCAGCTTAAGTAAGTATTTAGATTTTAGAAGAATGATAACTTCTAATATTCATTAGTTTAGAATTATACATCACATAAAAAAACAACAATAAGCACTTGAGATTCACGAGAAAGATTTTTCGTCTTGAACACCAAGTCACTATAACCTTAACCATCTCATGTAACATCTCTCAAAACCCTATTGCATCCTCAAAAACTCATCCTAAAGATTTAAAAAGTTTTCAGAATTTCTCAACTTGAATAAGTAGATAGACTTTTGAAGAATAATTGCCTCATATTTTTTAGTATAGAATCAAAAATCATGTACAGTAACAACGAACAGTCAAGCACGATTTACTCTGGAAATCTCATCTGATTTTTATAGCTTTCTTTTTAATCTATTTAATCCTATTGCAAAGATCATTGCAGGAAGAAAGAGATTTCAATAGTATTTAAGGGGCACATAAAGTTTCTACAGGTACAGAGCAGAGTTAGACAGAGGTGACCACACGAACTTCTGTTGCCGATCAGCATCCACCATCAGTATAGTGTCCCCAACACAAATGTTCTGGAGGTGGAAACAATTTGTCAATGATGATAGGAAAACATTTCGTCGCTTAACAAGCAATACCACCTATCTCAATATTTTGCAATTTCAAAGAGGAATGAATATTCAAATTAATTTTTCGCAACCAATAACGAATATTTCTAAATTTTTTTTCACGTCTGGTTGGAACATGTGGTCTCATGTTCGTAGTAGATCTTTAAAAGAATTCAGAAATATTCCTTAATGGTTGCGAAAAATTCATTTGAATTGAAATTTCAAAAAATTGAGGTAGATGGCGTTGCTTGTTAAGCGACGTTTTCCTGGCCTGTAAGTTTTCTTAGCATCTTAGCGCGTTGACCGCAGCATAGTAAAATGACTGCCATTATCATGAAATGGCCCTAATAACTGGTTGATAGTGAAAGGTGCAATAAGACGATCATGGGTCAATCCAGGCGAAAATTAGGGCCGTTTTCCTGTTCCTTCACAAAATTCCACTTCATAAAAGCGGCCCCTTTACAAAATTCAGATTCATGAAAACGGCCCCTTCACAAAACTCAAATTCACAGAAACGCCCCTTTTTCTTAATCTGACTTCTTTCTTAACAGTTTTTTAATAAAGCATTGCACAAAATATATATGCGAGTATTTTTTTTCAGTATTATATCAAATTACTGCTTATATTTGGTTCAATGAAACACTTTTGATATTAAACGTAAAATACAGAAATATGGCTGCTAAAATTGAAGGTTTTACATGATAAAAAATTTTTTCACAAAAATATTTTTATTTTTCACAAAAATAATTATTTTTCACAAAAATAATTTCTTACACAAAAATATTTTTATTTTTCACAAAAATGGGCTCATAAAAAAACCTGGATCGACCCCTGACGATACAAAATGCAAGTGACTCGAATTTTTGTTGTGCTGTGAACAGGCACCGGAACAATGACTGAGAATATAATAAGTTGTGACTACACAATACAAAAGGATGAACTGAGCCGCTTTTACCGCCAAGTAGTACAACGTTCCTTTGTCTGGATCACAATAAATTAAGCTGTAGACTGTATGATAATAAAAATCACACTTTATTGCACAGAAGTAAATGTATTAAGACATGAATACTCGCTGTCATACCGCAGGATCTTGTACGGAAACAACAGTTTCGGAAATTTGCAGGTATCAACGAAAAACGCGTCGATAAGGTATGCATTATCTATTATTATCAAACGATGCATATTTCTAACGAAACTGGTAAAATATTCATGATACGAGTCACCTGTCTCTCGTAACACAGCGAAAGTGTTAATGGCGTTTCAGCCTTTTAGGAAACTAATTACGAATGGTGTCTAGGAAGTATACATAAATTCATTTCTACTTGTTGGATGAAACTTGTTTTATATCACCTTATACAAAAACAACAGTTTCAGAAATTTCCAGGTATCAACGGAAAACACGTCGATAAGGTATGAATTATGTATTATTATCAAACGATGCATATTTCTAATGAAACTGGTAAAATATTTATGATACGAGTCACCTGTGTCTCGTAACGCAGCTAAAGTATTAATGGTGTTTCAGCCTTTTAGGAAACTAATTACGAATGGTGTCTAGGAAGTATACATGTATTTATTTCTACTTGTTGGATGAAACGCTTTTGGTCACAACTGTAATGCTTTTTAGGTATGAATGTTTCAACCTGGCTTACGAATTCCAGTTACCTAGTTAGAACATAAGTGCGATGTTGAGGAGTTCACGATCAGCACATTCTCATTAAGAAAAATCGGTACTTACGTATTAACGCCACCGAGGCTACAGATTGGCGGTAATGAGTCAATAAAGAGCAATCTTGTTTACAAAAACCGCCAAATTGGCGGCACTTAAAAACCGCCAAATTGGCGTTAATCCGTAAGTACAAAAACCGCCAAATTGGCGTCACTTAAAAACCGCCAAATCTGTAGCTGTGGTGGCGTTGGCGGCACTTAAAAACCCCCAAATTGGCGTTAATACGTAAGTACAAAAACCGACAAATTGGCGGCACTTAAAAACCACCAAATTGCCGTTAATACGTAAATACAAAAACCGCCAAATTGGCGCCACTTAAAAACCGCCAAATTAGCGTTAATACGTAAGTACAAAAACCACCAAATTGGCGTTAATACGTAAGTACAAAAACCGCCACATCTGTAGCTTCGGTGGCGTTAATACGTAAGTACCGAAAAATCTAGAGTAATTAATCATAAAAAATCATTTTATGAAGTGACACATACAACATGTCTTGATAATCTTGATATTTATTATGGTGTTTGACGATCCGGAGGACCTTCATATGAAAGAGTCGTTTGGCAGTCTCCGGTTTGTCCTACTGATAACTTATGAGGTCCTTGGCTGCCCTTGTATTCTGTGGGTCTGTTTTGCACCAGCTTGTATATTCACACGCTTGGCTTCGTCTAGAGTGGGGCAATGTGTGCATGTCTTGATAATTTGCATACAGTATTCTTCCCTACATAAAACATGGCAGATATTATAATGCTTTTAATTAAAGTAATTTCATTTCTAGCACAGCTCTGGAGACCCTAAGATGCATTACTAATAAATAATATGAATGATATAAATAATAGAGGCAAAAAGATGCTTCATTTTTATCCACAAAGTATCAATCCTTATTGATGTGGGCTTTCATTTTTCATCCATGGAAGCATTTCTCAGATCCAACGCAGCAACTTCACAGTAGCAGTAATGGAAAAATACTGTGGAACAGGGCGTACCAATGATCTTCAGAAATAATTGCACAATTATTCAATTTTTCCCCAACGGGCTTTTATTTCCAGTTGTGTAGTAAAATTATAATATTCAAGCTTGCAACTTGCAACTTAACATGCTTTTGAATTAAAGTGAATAATTTGAGAAAGTTTAACAATGTCCCTTAAACCTAAAAAATGTTTTTATATGTTCACTGAAATTCATTTCATTGACCGAAATATCAAAGACAGACAAATAATCACAGCTAATTAGCAGAACACTATAAGCATTCCATATTAAATATTAGAAGTGTGCCATAAATGTCAGTTTTGTGCCTTCTCTTAAATTGAAGGATTTTTTTTACTATAATGATATAAAAAAGAGTAAGGAGCTCAGTGTAAGGGCGAAATTTCTAGCAAATTTCATAAGAACATATCTGCATATCTCTGGATCTCTTTTGGGGATGAAATTACTGCAATCTTTGGATCAAAGACAGAATTTGATTGCCTCAGCACTTAGTCGAATCGCCTCAGAATTTGATTATCTACTCACGTCGCAAATTAGAGTAAAAATAAAAATTTATCTGTGACATTTCCTTGTACGCTTTATACAAAGCAAAATACGTCATTATATTGCTTTTGGGAAATATTTTGAAAGTTTGGAGATAGTAGCTATGTGTTGAAGAAATACTAAGATTGTTTATTTTTCATTACACTTTCGATAAGTTTCTTGTTTGAGTCCTCCATTTTTGGGTCGGAAAACCTCAAGTCGCTCGAGGTTCGTTTTTGTGGACTGAGGTCGGTGGAATTCCGACCAGTCGCGACGTGAGAACGGCGCGTGGCTTGGCAAATCTCTCCTCAGCGCTGGAATGAATGGATGCACTAACGCCATCTAGCCACTCCCCCTCTTTTGAGGTGCAAGCTATTTACCGCCATAACGCGGAAAACAACAGATGCACTTAAGCTGCGTTCCTACTGCCTGTCTTTCCAAGATTTCCATCCGCTGTTCGCGTTATTCCCCATCGTCGGAACAGGAAGAATCGATGTAGCTCGTGAGGTTGTAGGTGCATCTGTTGTTTCCCGCGTTGTGGCGGTAAACAGCTCGCACGTGAAAGGAGGAGACGGCGTCAGTGCATCCATTCACTCGAGCGTTGCCGAGAGATTTGCCAAGCCACGCTCCATTCTCACGGCGCGACTGGTCGAAATTCCACCGACCACGGTCCACAGGCACGAACCTCGAGGTTGCCACGCTACACGCCGTAGGAACAAGGCGTTACAAGCCCACGAGCCACATCAATTCTTCCTGTTCCGACGACGAGGAATAAATCGAACCGCGGATGAAGCTCGTGGAAAGACAGACCATAGGAACGCAGCTTAATATGTCGGAAGTGACTAATACGTCGGGAGGGACTAATATGTCGGAAGTGACTAATATGTCGGAAGTGACTAATATGTCGGAAGTGACTAATATGTCGGAAGTGACTAATATTGACTACTTTTTAGAATTAAATACGATATGAATGTATTATCCACTTTTAGAGGATTTGTTTTCATTTTCGTCCCAAGCCAGGAGTGAAATCACTTTACTGTACATACGTATTAAGATATTTCCTTTATCCGTCTATTCGGTTATCCGTCACATGCCTGATCCGGACGGTGACGGGTAACCGAAGTTATACTGTAGTTGTATTATCTATCGGCTTTCATATGCAATTGCAATTACAGTGGAGTTTATCCTGTGTAAATGTACAGTGCAAGATCTGTGCAAAAAGAACCATATAGTTCCGGGCGTTTAGAATTAGAGTTTAAATTAGCTTCCAGTTTATTGTAATTCTATCGTTGATGTATAACAATAATAGTCGTGGTGTATATTAAATACGGTGTAGTATAGGAATACAATAGATACCAAAAGTCATCATAAATACTCAAAGATTGATTTAACTAATGGATAAAGGTACTCCGTAATTGTAAAGTGAAGTGTTCTAAGTTGAAAATTTGTCATTTGCTAAATCACTTATAATCAATCTAATCACTTATAATTATGAGTGTTTATAGTGATTATAACTTATTAAGTGATTAATATATCTCTTCCGATGAGTTAACATTCCTGTATCCAAGGGATGCCATTGATCCAAAGGCACCTAAAAATTTACTATATTGAATTTATTTTAATTTCGAAGTAAAAAAAATTATAGAATTATAATTTTAAATATGTTAAAAGTAATACTTAATTAGGACTTGTAACTAGACAGTCATTTATTATATTATCTAAATATATATTATTTCTTTACTTGAATTGTACTTTTCTTATATACAGTAAATTAAAATCTATTTTTTGTATCAATTAAATAAATAATTTTTAAAATGTTAAGCAAAATACAAAGTGTTTATATGGGTTTTATCATACTAATGTAAATATTAATGTTAAATGTAAATATTTTTAAAATGTTAAGCAAAATACAAAGTGTTTATATGTGTTTTATCATACTAAATGTAAATATTAAGAGCATATTATTGTATTTTTGGGTTAAATAAATATATGGAATAAAATAGAAAAAAAATATTTTTATAATATAACCTTTAAAATTAATGACGTAAAATTAATCATGAAGCTGGCTTCCAAAATCCTATTCTGAAAATATGCCAATTTGCGGCTTGTAAGACGTTAATCAAAGAGCAGGTAAATTTTATTTTTGCACAAGCCCAGGACGCTCAAATTTGTTAAGTTTAATATTTACCTATAACACGTCTACTAATCTCCTTTGAAATTTCTTCTAGAACAAAATTTTGCCATGGACGTATACTGGAGAAGCGTAGTTTAAAAACCAATGATTGGAACTCCTTTCAGTTATTTTTAAAAACCTCATATGCCTCTTAAGTATAGGAATTATTGCATAGTAGGACCTATATATAGGTAATTCAAAATTTAAGTGAGCATATTTATGCACTTATGAAACTTCTGCATAGGTCTATTATTTTGTATGCTCAACATAAAGTTTTATAAGCATAAGTTTTAAAAGCAATGAATCAAATTTCTTCTTACAGTTTCCTTGAATTTTTATTGAGAATTTTATAGCATTTATTTTTCACAAATTTATTTTCATTTCTTAAGTTTTATACCTTTTGGTGCTTTTACAAGTCATGTTTAACTTATTTTTATGCAAAAAAACTCGCAATACTGGCAATATATTTTTCATGACCTTTGAAAAATCCCAGAGTGACTTCCAGCGCACTTTTGAGAAGGGTTTTTTTTTCGGGGGGGGGGGGACGGCGGGGGTTCTGAACTGACACTAAGTGTGCTAGCGAAATCAGAATCTCTGATGTTTAAGTATTTAATAATAACGATAATAGCATATAACATTTCTCCCAGGAATTATGCCTCAGCAAGTAGTAACACATATTTTTTCATTATTTTTCAAATTAAAGAAATTATGAAATTTATTTAAATTCTGAAGTTTCAGAAGAAAACTTACAAATACTTTTTTTCAAAGTTTGCGGAAATGGATGCAATATAAAATAGCACCGGAATGAATGAATTAGACTTTCATGTCAGCATTTTTATGACCGAATTTGGGCGGTCCTAGTGTCTGCATTTACTTCTCCTTCACGAAAGTTAACATATTAAAAATACATTTGCAGACTTCTTCTGCGAGATGAATGTCCTATTTTGAATCTACTCGAGGATTATTTTAGTCTTCATACTCAATTTAAGCTGGGCTCAGATGAGGACGATTTCTGAGTCGCCACACCATTTTCCAAACATCCACGCCATACCAACGCGAGGCAATTTAATCGACGACGGCAGATTTGATGAATTCCAGGATCACATACTTGACAGTACTATGGTGTAATAGGGTTTCGAACCCCTTATCCTCTGAGATTCTGAGACCAGGTCACTGCAACCTTCAAGCAGGACATTCACCAGTAATGCACTCCACTTTTTTGGAAACAGGAGGGCAAATCCCAACGTTAATGTAAGAAACGGATAAAAATGGTGTAGATCCAGGAAAAAAGTTGGAATTCCATCCGATATGGATATTCATTCGGCCCACTAGGCCTTAAAACTGAAATACGATAGTCGGTTAGGGGGACCGAGCCTCTCTCACAAAAGCAAAAACCACAAAATGGTGGAGGGTGTGTGCATGGGAGTCAGTATGGGGAAATCGGGGCGGGGGACCCGTTTTAAAAGCGGAGGAGGAGGAAGCATAGTAGTCTAGGGCAGGGATGGCGAACCAATGGCACGCGTGCCATTGATGGCACGCGACACAATATTTTGGGCACGCCGCAGATCACAAAGTTCACTGTGAAACATTGACAGTACTATTTGACGGCACGTCTGTGACCTTATTAAACATTTTTTTAGAAAAAATGGCACGTTGATACTTAAAGGTTCGCCACCCCTGGTCTAGGGCATCGGGTTTGCTTGAAGGTGCGATCGGCGCATCTCGAGCTGTGAACGACCCACCAGATTTTATGGGCTGAAAATGGGAAGAATCTTCTAAGAAGCCCTCCAAATGGATTGGAACAGATCGATGGTGAATGTACAGCTTTAGGATTTCTAATAATTCCCATTTTAAAGCGAGATGTGAAAGTAATTGTTTTTGTAACTTAATCCGCCTTGTCTAGTCAAGTCTATGATACCAGATATATTTATGTAACTTATCTACCTGGTATAGTCAAGTTTATGAGACCAGATATCTTTATATAACATTTTACCTGGTATAGCCAAGTCTCCGTGACCAGATATGTTTATGTAACGGATTCTGCCTGGTGTAGACAAGTCTATGAGACCAGATATATTTATGTAACTTATTCTTCCTGGTATAGCCAAGTCTATGAGACCAGATATCCTTATGTAACTTATTCTGCCTGGTATAGTCAAGTCTATGAGACCAGATATCTTTATGTAACTTATTCTGCCTGGTATAGTCAAGTCTATGAGACCAGATATCTTTATGTAACTTATTCTGTCTGGTATAGCGAAGTCTCTGAGACCAGATACCTTTATGTGACGTATTCTGCCTGACATAACCAAGTCTATGAGACTAGATATCTTTATGTAACTTATTCTGCCTGGTATAGCCAAGTCTATGAGACTATATATCTTTATAAAATCATAGGTGAGAAGTAGAGTATTGGAAATATCGTCTTTGACGAACCCCATTTAATTTAAATGTTAAAGTTTAATAAAATGAAAACATAAAAGTTCTGACACATTTTTTCCCATCTGTTTTTAATAGGAGATATATAGATAAATTCTATAAATATGGGCCACTCTAGCCAAACTTTAATTAGTCCGAATAATCGATACTTTTTGGACGTTATTTTATTCCAGGGAATACTGCATAATCGAGTCTCTCGGGGGAGAATACTTTATTATGAACGCATAAGCCTTACATAGAAGTGTGTCAAAATTCCCTTAATCTTTACGCATATAAATATATGTACATATTCAAAGACTAATTTATGCCTGAAGAAATAATTTATAACAAATATGTAAAGGAAATATTCAAATGAATAGCTTATTTTCAATAGAATTTGCAACATAGGTTCAAAACTTGCCTTATATTTTGAGAACTCTTGTGTAATTCCCCTTTGGATTCATTATAACGGCGGTCGGCCATATTTTCAATATAATGATCATTTATGAGTATTATATTAAGACGCAAGAGTCAAGTTAGTCTTTTAACGACGTCTTCTGCATATATTATAATTTAATACATGCTATTTCTTCAAATTCTCCAGTATTATTTCTCTTAATCCTGAGTTTTGAACGAACTTTATATAACGTTAACGGGGTATTTACATTCAGGAATCAATTTCTTTAATGGTGGGATTCTCTTCCAAACCAAATCATTTTTTGCAGTTTTATTTCATTTATTAACGTATTGCTTTACATATCAGAAATACAGATACATTTTTTTGCAGTAGGATTGGATAAGGACATTTTTTATCACACACACACACACACACACAATGCTTTATTACTCTGTAGATTATTTTTTCACTTTATAACATTAGACAATCTTTGAATTGAACTATATAATTAAAATATCATGCTGAGTTTTATGCGAAATGTTTTTAGGTTAAATCATTGTATAGCATAAAAAATTGTGCATACACAAAAGATACAATAAGTGCGAAAGGGAGAATAAGACAATACATGTACAGTAAAACTTCGATTAATCATCACCGTCCAGACCAGAACTGTGATGGCAAAACGTATTGTTGCAAAAGTGTAATATCGCTTTCCTGCCTGACTAGTCTTATGTTTGGGAAGAGAGTTTTACAGGGGTAAGTATGGGATACCCGGGCCTGGACCCCTGACCTTGGCGACGAACTTGGTGACCATTCTGGCGACTTGGCGACAAATCGATGATTCCAGAAAATGCGACCCTTTTCTCGATATCTCTATTAGTAAAGAAAATACGCTTGAATGTACGAGAAAACTCCATGTGACGTCACGGCCTATCGGGGAGAGTATATAAGGCCGCGCTTGGATCAAAGAGAGCAGTATTGATAGACTGGAACGACTTTGGAGTTTCGTCTGCTGTGAGAGCTAGGAAGACGGTGAGCTGAGCGCTATTGAAAGTGCTCTTATTGTCGTTATTAGTGATTTGCTGACTGTTTGTGTTGCTAAATCTCAAAGTTCTGAACTGTTATTATCTGTGAGTTGTTGTCTGCTTACGTTGCTAATCTGTGCAAGATCTATTGTTTCCTGTTACCTGCGCTACGTGTTTTCCTGCACATTTGTGAATAAATCTTCATTCTCCATTATCCTGCGAGTTGGACTGTTTATACCATACACCCACAGAAAGATTTTTGTAACATTATAGACGGATAACAGAAATCTCTTCATACATATGTACAGTAATTTGATTTCACTGCTGATTTCGGACAAAAATGGAAATAAAATCCTTTACAAGTGAATAATACATACATAATGTATTTAATTTTATAAAACAATTATTATAAACTTTAATATAAGTAGTAATGAACACAAATATATTGTAATAATATAAACCTACGTTTTTAAACGATTACGGATAATAGAAACTGACGGTTCATCGAATTTTTACTGTAAGAAAAATGGACTAGTTTTATAGTCTACCTTTTGACATGGGCGTCGTTATCATGACACTTCAAGTTTTTTTTTTATTTTATGGATATTTCACCTTATATTACTTAGAAAAGTTTTCAATTAAACATTACAATTAACCTATTTTAATGAACTTCATACGAAATCTTTGTAGGCTAAACAATTAAACAGCATAAGAATGAGCAAAATATTATCTGAGGTGACCCTGTTTAGATGCAAATTTGGTGATGAACTAAAGAATCAGAACGAAAGACATCGAAAACTTTTATGAGTTTCCCTGAAGTATCCTTTAAAGTACCTGTCAAGTAATCTCTCCCATTACGGAAATGTTTGCTCTGTTTGATTTTGGTTACATTTCCTTTCGTGCAAAGAAAAAAAATGCTCAGAAAAAAACTGATTTTTATGTTTTGAGTATCAAATTTACTTTCTATGTTACTCTAAATATCATTTTAAAAAAAAAGCAGAATTTCAAAGTATTCTGAAAAAAGTCATAGCTGTCGGTGTATTATGGTACATTTAATATCCCAGCACGAGATTTATGAAGCATCTCAGCACTTTTTCATCCGAATATATCTTACAAAAAAAGTATGGATCCTGACCTTGAAAAAAATAGATATTTTTCTTTCCAATAAACAAATTTAGCGGAACGCGAACAAACTAAGCCAGTAGAAAAAAAAATTATGTTCTACTTTTTTTTATTCATCGGCATCTCAAAAAGAATCCATCCTCCGCTTCATCACTCAGTGGCGTTGGCCTCCGAATCGATGAGGAGTCCTCCCGAGTCGAAGGTGCGCCCCATTGTTTGTAAATAAATCCGCCCGCGTGATGTCTGAGGGATGCGCCTCAAAGTGCAGCCCTTGCCTCTCTCCGGTTTTTTTTGGACTCGATCGACGGACGGGATCGATCCCGGGGCGATCGATTCGTGCGGGGGCGTCCTTTTCGGTGTTGTTATTTCGTGCAAAGCTCTCCAGAAAAGTTCCCATAATTTGGAAGAGACTAGAGGGCTTACTCGTCTCCAGCTGTTCAAGATGGTTTAAAGAACATCAATGGTTTATGGGGATGAATATTGAATCGGTTCTATCGAGTTCAGGATTCTGGAACGCGTTCAGTATATCTGTCAGTAAGAACCGATAATGGAAAAAAGTCATTCGCAAAATTGAAAGAGCTTCTGGAATATTAATAAATGTTGTGTGTTAAGTGCATGAAATGTCATGCAGTATGACAAGTACTCTTTTTAAAACAACAACGGTTACAATTAACCTATTTTTCCAAACTTGGACTAAAAATTTAACATCTAATAATGGGATCTATTAATTCTAATTTTTAACTCTAATTGTAGAAGGAAGCGAAAAATAAACGGGAAATTTTAATTGCCTACTCCATTGTTATTTTTTAATAATGTAATTTATGAGGATTTTACATCAGACAAATATAAATTTAAAGTCTACCTTACTTCAAAGAAATCTTAGAGAATTGAAAATTGAGTAAGGAAACAGAAGATTTTGAACTTCTTATGTATGTAAGGAAGTAACTGGGAATAAATGTAAAAAAATCGGATGTAACTGGGTAGTATGATTCAACTATTGATTTTTTATCTTTATAATACAAGAAAATTTTATATCATGCAAAATAGAAAATTTATTTAAATTCAAAGAAATATCGATAAGATGGGAAAAAAGTGTAGAAATCAGTAGAAATAGAACGAATAACTTATGAGTAAAAACTGAAACGGGTGAAATTGAGTGATAAGGTTCTTTGGGATATTTGATGAAATATTTTAAGGTTACTTAGAAAAATAGATTAGTACAAGTTTAATATTATTTTTTATATTGTTACTTTATTATGATTTATAGTAAAGTAATGAAACATTTAAATCATTAACTTACCAGGATTTCAAAATAAGCTTTAAAATAGAAACACAACATATCTTTCATTTTATATGAATAAATAATTCATTCATATTTTTTATACTTCAAGTACCATACAAGTGGAACATCATTCATCTGTACTAATTCGAGTTTAATTTTACCTGATCTTTTAGTATCTTATTTATTGAAGTTCTATCTACAAAGCTCCAAACGTTTGAAGAATATTATGATTTTGGATACCAAAAGGCTGCCCAGAGAAACTTTTGTTGGCTGATATATGCTCCATTTGTATTGTAAATCATAAGAAAGGAAAATAACGTTAGAAATAAGGAATAATTATATATGTATTTTATTCTTTGTAGAAAAAAATGCATTTTGTGCATGTCATAAAAATGAACAAAAAATATGGTTTGATGGATGAATCTTCATAATGGAAGTCTTTCTCTTGATGGTAACCAATATTATATACGCCTGTGAAGTCTTACACTCTTATAGAATAGAAGTTCATAGCTCCTGAACTCTGAATTGTATTATTCTGGTAAGTGAGTGAGTATTTTTGCGGCACTGAGATTTTTTTCTCCGATGGAAAATCCCTTGCGCTGAGTCCTTGAGGCAAACGACCAAAGTCCTTCTACATAGAATATTCCATTTTGTCAAAGGGAAGTAAAGGCTACCCCAATTTTTCCATCGAAAGGAAGTAAGTAAAGCAGCTGCAAACACGGTATGAGTAGCCATGAGAATGAAATCAGCTCTATGGTTTCTAACGGAAAGAACAACAAAACTTCCGAAGCTTCGTTTCTATCGCTGAACCTTCAGCTATCCATCTCTGATGATGCAACATGCTCTATGTTCCCTGCAAAGAGCATCACTCTTCCTAACTGAATATTTTCATTCATAAATGTATACTTTTTCTAATTACTAAATGCTCTTGAAAATGATGACCCACTCTATTATCAAAATGTATATATTAAAATGATACCTAACTCCATTCATTCTTCGATAAAAAATCTGTACCGAACCTGCGTAAAAGGGAAAACAGCTTGGAACTGTGCAACTTGTAAGGTAAAAGGCAAAAGGAACGATTTCTACGAGGTTTATTTAAAAGACAAATCTTCAGGATAAAAAAGCTTTATTTTTTCGCAATTTATCGTCCCAGAAAATATATCACAAAAAAACTTATCAAGAAGAATTAAATGTCTTAAGAAGTGGTTAATGTCAGAAATCTGGTAAAATGACGTGATGGAGTGACATAGTTCACCCATGAGACCATTAACGTTTCTTTTAAGACTACCACCTTCGTCGAATCAAGAAAAAAACGCCCTGACCAAAAACTACTTTTCTTCAACATTTCCCGTCTCTGAAAAAAGACACCAGAAGAGTAGCTCTGCGGAAACCCATCAGGAAACAAAAAGCGGGTAAGAGTTAGAAGGACTTAATCGCTGTTCCTGAATCACCAATGAGCCACGGGAGAGCTCCTCTCGGTTTCGGGAGTCGTAAAAAGTGGTTCCACGGCACCACTTTCCAACACCATTCGAGAAAGAAGAAACATTAGAACGTGTCCTATTCTCAACTTTGATTTCCTTACCTTCCAGTCTTCCAGTTTTTTGTGAAAGTTTTATGAACAATCACAAGTGTAAGTCTCGTGATGGATTAAATATTTCGTGATTATCTTTACTTTTTTGTTTCATTCTATACGTTCTATCCACCAAGCATTCCTAAATATGATCATCATCGTCTATTAAAGGATGGTAGTAATAATATAGTAAACATCACAGGTATGCCGAAGATTACCATATTTTGTTTCATACTATATCCTTCGTCCATGAAGCATTCCCAAATATGATCATCGTCTTAATAAAGGATGGTAGTAATAATATAATAAAAAATCACAGGTATGACGAAGATCTGCGGGTAATCATGAGGTGGATTAAGTATCTCGTGATTGTCTATTTTTTGTTTCATATTATATCTGCTCTGTCCACGAAGCATTTCTAAATATGTTCATCGTCTTAATAAAGATGGTAGTAATAAGATAGTAAAAAATCACAGGTATGACGTGAAGATTCATGGCAATCACAAATGTAAGTCTTGAGGTGGATAAAGTATTTCGTGATTGCTCGATTTTAGTTATGTATATCCGACGCCTGCATGAAGTGTTCCTAAATATTTAAACGTCTCTGCTTCTATCAAGTGAGAGAATGGCGGTAAGATGCTTAGATAAGATGTAATAGAGATTGTAAGATGGTGGCCGAGTTTTTTATAAACAATCACAAGTGTCAATCTTGTGCTGATTGGTATTCTTTGGTTGTCAGCTTCGTGTTACAAACAATTGAAATTATCCACGAGGTGCTCTAAATAAATGTACTATTTTGAATTTCTTAATGAGCGTATAATAAGGTGGCAAAATCAGAGGTATGACCAGGCAAAAAATCAGTTTTAAGAAAATTCATCAGGCATGAGCTGAGAAAAGAAATTCAGAATTGTTTACTGCATTTACTATCTGCTGCCGGGTGGAGACAAATTGAGGTATGGACTTGAATTATTATTGCACAGAAAATATACAGTCTCTGCCATGGCAGCATTATGAAAAAATGACAAAAAACATGAACTAGATCTCACTTTTGACTCCGGAACCCCTCCAAATGCTTCATAATGGTTTTTTTCTTTTTGATGTATGTGAACGGTCCAACAGCGAGATGTTTCTAAATGTGTTAAATATCTCAAATTTTTAAAGAAGTGACGTTCGTTTCCTCAATATTTTTAAAGTGGTAAGAGGTGTGTTGAGATACACCTGCTTATATTTCTGTATCCGTAGTTATATATCTGATAGATATCACTCCCAAATCCAACACATTGTGGTTTTGAAATTAGATAAGCTTTAAGAACATGGTTGGCAATAGTTTTGCCCGGCACGGCATATGTGCTATTATAATCTTACTCAACCAACCAATCAGCAATACACGTAACTGGAACGAAGTACATCAG